>PVJD01003346.1:0-166062 GCA_004026545.1 Mormoops blainvillei
GAGTGTTCAGAGGAGCCAGACTAAAGGTTGGTCAAAGAGAGAGCTTTTATCAGCAGTAAGAGAGGCGTAGGAGGAAGTGTATTAGTTATCTGTTGCTGTGTAAAAAATGATCAAAAAACATACTGGCCTAAAACAATAATAAATATCTCTCAGTGTTTTGTTTTGTTTTTTAAGATTTTATTCATTTTTAGAGAGAGGGAAGGGAGGGAGAGAAACATCCATGTGTGAGAGAAACATCGATCAGTTGCCTCTCACATACCCCTAACTGAGGTCCTGGCTGACAACCCAGGCATGCGCCCTCACCAGGGAACCTTTTGCTTTGCAGGAAGACACCCAACCCACCGAGCCACATCAGTCAGGACACCTCACAGTTTCTGATGATAGGAGTCCTGAAATGACCTAGCTGGTGGTCCTGTACTGGGCTTTTGACATTACAGTCAAGATGTCAGCCTGGATTTCTGTCCCCTGAGACTTGACTGGGTCTGGAGAATCCACCTCCAAGATGGCTCACTCAGGTGACAGCTGGCAGGAGGCCTTAGTTCCTTCCCACGTGGGTCTCTGTGAAGCTGCTTAGGTGTCCTTACAACGCGGTGTCTTGCTTCCCACAGAGTGACTGATCCAGGAGAGGGCCCAGTAAGCCACAATGCCTTTTGTGACCTGAGAGCAGAATTCCCATTCTGACATTTCCACAGAATTCCCACTCTGTCAGTATCCTATCAGTGACACAAGTCAAACCTGCTCAGTATAGGAGGGGACCACAAAGGGGCTGGGGATCATGGGGGCATTTTGGAGGTCAGCCACTGCAGGAGGCAAAAAGCAGAGTGGAGGGTGTATTAGCTTCATGTAGTTGTTATAACGTCACCACAACCTTGATGGCTTAAAACAATATACATGTATTCTTATGTTCTGGAGGTCAGAAGTCAGAGATCAGGGTGTGGGTAGAGCCATCCTTCCTGACAGGGCTCTAGAGGGGAATCCATTTCCTCACTTTTTCCTGCTATTAGAGCTGTAGACCTCGCCTTCCTTGGCTCCCGGCCCTTTGTCCATCTTCAGAGCCAGCAGCGTAGCATCTTGCCTTAGTGATCACATTGCCTTCTGCGCTCTGTAATGAAGTGTCCCTCTGCCTTCCCCTTAGCACATTTATGACTGCATTTAGGGCCCACATGGATAATTCAGGATAATCTCCCTATCTTAAAATCCTTAATCACATCAACAAACTTCTTTTTGCCATTTATGGTAGCATTCAGAGATTCTTAGAACTAGGACCCAGATATCCTTGGGGGTCATTATCAGCCCACTATAGTCAGGTTAAGGAGGTCACCTATATACAATGGTGAGAAGGAATCATTCAGGTGTTTTAAGCAGGAATGGCATGGGTTTGAGAAAAACCAGTCAATCATATGGGGGTCAGGGCAGGAGAGATACTCAGAACTAACTAAAGCACTGGAGGGAGGGAGGCTGGAGGCAATGACTGGGTGCTGGCTGATGTCAGGGTCGCCTGGTCAGATTTGGAGAGTGTGTGGGTCTGAAGCAGCCCATCCCTCCAGGCCCCAGCAGTACAGAGCAAGAGAAAGGTGGAGGAGACATAAAGAACTGATGTGAGAGGTCTTACGGCATAGACAAAGTAGTGGTCAGTGCATCCGGTGCCTCGGCTCTCACTGGCACCCATACAGAATGGGTGATGGTGGGTAGGGCAGGAGGCACGGAGAGCATGTAGTATCAGGGTTGGAGGACCTACTGCGTGGGAGGTAAGGGTAGCCGGACAGGAGCAGAGACCTCTGTTCCCAGTCAAAAGGTTTGCATGTTTTTTGTACTTTTGTCAGAACCACATGCCACCCTGTACTATCATTCTTTTAATATTTAAAAAATCTACTTTTATTTTTCTTTTTTAAAAAATATTTTACTTTATTTTTTAGAGAGAAGGGAAGAAAGGGATACAGGGAGGAAAACATCAATCATCAATCTGTGAGAGAAACATTGATTGGTTGCCTCTCTCACACCCCCAACTGGAGACCTGGACCACAACCTGGGCATGTGCCCTGACTGGAAATCGAACCAGTGACCCCAAGGCTCTACTTACCCTTTTAAAATTGAGGTATTTGAGCCCCGGCAGGTTCGATCCCAGTCAGGGCACCAACCCGCATTGTGGGTTTGGTCCCCTGTTGGGAGTGTTACAGGAGAAAACTGATTGATTGATGTTTCTCTCTCACATCAATGTTTCTCTCCCTCCCTTCCTCTCTAAAAACCAATAAACATATACTCAAGTGAGGATTAATTAAAAAATAGAATAAAATTTAGGTATTTGATATATGATTTTGATTTGCATTTTTATTTTATTTGCATCTTTTCTTGTGATTACTTACTAGTATTTTTTTAATATCTCCTTTACTATCTTCTTTTATATTTTGTTTTATTTAGGTTGCCTTTATTATTGATTTGTAAGAGTTCTTCGTATCTTCTGGATGCAAGTCTTTTATCAGATATGTGATTTGCAATTAGTATCTCCCACTATGTGGGTGTCTTTTCATTAGCATGCCCTTTGGAGCACAAAAGTTTTTAATTTTGATTAACTTCAATTTATTTATTGCTAGTGCTTTTGAGAATCCTTTTTAAGAATCCTTTGCCAAATCCAAAGTTATGAAGATTTATCCCTGTTTTCTTCTAAGAGTTTAATAGTTTCAGCTTTCACATTTAAGTTTGTGACCCATTTTGAATTTTTTAAGATATGGTGTGAGGTAGAGGACTGACTTAATTCTTTTGCATGTGGCTGTCTGGTTGTCTTGTAGGAAGTGTTTTACAGCCATTTAGTCCCCTTCAGAGCCCCCAAAGAGACAAGGAAACAAGGAAGCAGGCATGGGTTCCTGCTCTGTGCCTCTCGAAGAGGAAGTAACAGAGCCAAGACTCTGATCCAGAAATATCTAGCTTTTGAACATGGCCTCAGCCAGTCCACAAAAGAATTTCATCTGTAGGACACATTTCTTCTCACCAGAGATTGGCAGTTCTGACCACTTGGGTCCTGTATTTCCCCATGATCAGTTGTTTTTAAGACCCAGCTACCCCTTCAGATGGCACATATTACCTGTCCCCTCCACTGTCACCTCTCGCAGGTTAAATACCCTGGTAGGCTCTTATACTGGCCCACTTCTCGGTCCCTAAAGGCAGGTTCTCGGTCCCTGAAGGCAGGTTTTCTCTTAACTGTACACCCCTCTTTTCAGAGAGGATGACAAGCCTTGCTTTGAATCTGAGAATGAGTGTATCAGTTAACTGTAGCTGTGTAACAAACTACCCCAAACCTAGTGCCTTGCGACAGCAGCCAGGGGCCATACAACCCTGAACCAGCCTGATCTCACCTGATCTCGGAAGCTAAGCAGGGTCAGGCCTGGTTAGTACTTGGATGGGAGATAGTAACCATTTCTTTAGCCCACAGATGTACCAGTCAGCAGTGGAGAGAGGTCTCTGTCGGCACCCTCACCTGTCTGAAGTTGGTTGTAGGTCAGCTGTGTGGTGGCTATGGTCTTGTCTGGATGCTCTCACATGTCTTCCCTGTATAACCCACACTTACATGCACCCACAACAGATGCCCGGCGAATCTTGGCTCACATTGCCCAGAACATGTACTCTCTCAGGACACTGACCCACCTTTCTTCTCCTTCCCCATTCCTTCTTCTCTTCCTGAGAGCACTGATGGGGACAATCCAGCTGATTGACCACTTGTGTGATGTTTCAGGAGCCGGTGACCTTCCGGGATGTGGCTGTGGACTTCACTCGGGAGGAGTGGGGACAGCTGGGCCCTGCCCAGAGGACCCTGTATCGTGATGTGATGCTGGAGACCTTTGGGCATCTGCTGTCTGTGGGTAAGGCCCACTTCCCAAGCTGATGGGCAAATTTCTGCAGTCACTTATTCTTCATGGCTTATAGGTTGTTGGGCCTCTGGTATGCGGACTTGACCTGGGGCTAAGGATCAGGGATCTTGGGTTCTCCTTCCCTGTGGGACATGTGGACACAGGGTTGTCTGCCCTTTTCTGTCCCATTGCAAAGCCTTCACCACGTTGTGAGATGTCCCAGTGTCCTGATGGTCAGGAGTAGGGGCTGGAGACTGGGCTGGTTCTCTCTCTCCAGAGCAGATCCCCATTTTCTGTGTTTTTCCTTGTTTCCAGGGCCTGAGCTTCCTAAACCCGAGGTTATCTCCCAGCTGGAGCAAGGAGCTGAGCTGTGGATGATGGAGAGAGGAATTGCCCAGAGACGCTATCCCGGTGAGAACCCGCCAGGTGTGGTGTGTTGGGGTCCTGAGACCATCTACAGATCCAGTGATCATAGCAAAAGGTTAAGGGGAAAGTCGAAAAAGGGAAAAGACGCGTGAGGCGAAGTCCAGAGGAAGCCAGGCTCAAAGTCGGTCCCCCAGTGGGGCTGAATATGTGGTGGTGGTTGCAGCAGCCAAAAAAAACGGGTTCACCTTCACCTCACTGCACTGTAAAAGGGAGCCTGTCAGTGCCTAGAGGATTTGGCACTGGGGGCTCCCCAAAGCTGTCCTGAAGACAGGAGCACCTCTGCTTGTGGGTGGCCTGACTTAGATTTTCTAAAACTGATCTGCTCATCTGCTCCATGCCCAGCCTGCTGCTTCTGCGCCTCCTTCAGTGTCTGTGTCCTCAGCTCCTGAGGGCAGGGCTTTCCGTCTCTGGGGTCACTGCTTTATCCCCAGTATCTGGGTATTGTGGGCTTTGCAGGTCGCATGCCCTCTCTGTATTTGTTTTCTATCACAGCTCTAACAAATTACTGTGAACACAGCAGCTTAAAACAACACACATTTGTTATCTCACAGTTCTGTCAGCCAGACCTGACTGGCTTGTCTGCTCCAGGCCAAAGTTAAGGTGTCAGCCAGGCTGTGGGTAGAGGCCGTACAGAGAGGCTTAGGAAGACTCCGCATCCAGGCTTGCAGGCTCCAGGTTGTTGGCAGAATTCAGCTCTGTGTGTCCTAAGACTGAGGTTTCTGTGTTTGTCCAAGAGTTGTTCCCAGCTCTGAGAGGCACCCCCACTCCCTGACTGAGGCCCCCTGTGCAGCCGCCTCTTCTCCTACCTCCTTCTTCTGCTCATAAACATTGAGGGGATTGCTTTGGGCCTGCCCAGATAACCCAGCATCGTGTCCCTGTTTTACGGTCAGCTGATGAGCTTCATGTGACCTACAGAACCTCTTCACAGCAGTACCTACATGACTGATTGAACAGCCAGGGGCTGGTGTTGGAATTCTGCCTGTCTCTGTTGCATATTTTTTTTCTAGCCCTTTAAAAACTTAAAAACCTGAAACTTAAGTTATATAATGTCTAATCACCGAGTTGTACACGATCTAGGCCTGAACCTGGCCTGTGGCAGGTGCTCAGGAAATATTTGTTGAGAGGATGAACCAATGAAGCTGTGTTTGCAGACAGGGCACTTGGTGTTGACATAAAAGCAGAACCAGTATTTGGAGGCAGAGCAGCTATTTGGGAAGTGGGCTCGAGCTGTTAGAGGCCCGTCCCCTCTTCATGTTTTTCTTGCCAACCTCTCAGAATTCTTTGGTTTCTTTCAGGCTGGGAGCCTGGACCTGAAAGGAGAGCGCCACCCACAGAGCAGGGCCTTCTCGTAGAGGAGCTGTCCTGCATCATAGAAAGGGAAGGCTTCCCGAGGGACACTGCCTGTCCTGCCACACGAGGGGAAGGCTGGGACTGTGAGGGCCAGGTCAAGGTGACTGAGAAGAACCAGGATAGTTCGAGGCACTTGGAATTTTGCCTCGAGGAAGCACCAGTTCAAGATAGAACCTGCGAAAGTCTCAGACTTGAGGAAACCTGTGTCCCAAGTTCAAACCTAAACCTGTTCCCAGAGATTCCTCGGAGAGAATATTTCTGTACTTCCGACTCACAGGTCGCAGATTTGGAGGGTCACTCACACTCCATCAGTCAGCAAACAGGCTCTTCAGGGGAGCAGCTGTGTGACAGCCGTGACTGCAGTGCAGCATCAGGTCCAGCTGTTCCCGTGGTGGAGCTCACGCCAGGCCCTGTGCAGGAGAAACCCTACAAGTGCGCAGACTGTGGCAAGTCCTTCAACCACAATGCACACCTCACCGTGCACAGGAGGATCCACACAGGGGAGAGACCTTACATGTGCAAGGAGTGCGGGAAGGCCTTCAGCCAGAACTCCTCGCTGGTGCAGCATGAGCGCATCCACACGGGAGACAAGCCCTACAAGTGCGCGGAGTGTGGGAAGTCCTTCTGCCACAGCACGCACCTCACTGTGCACCGCAGGATCCACACCGGCGAGAAGCCCTATGCGTGCCAGGACTGTGGGAGGGCCTTCAACCAGAACTCCTCGCTGGGCCGCCACAAGCGGACCCACACTGGCGAGAAGCCGTACACTTGCAGCGTATGCGGGAAGTCCTTCTCACGGACCACGTGCCTGTTCCTGCACCTACGGACTCACACTGAAGAGCGGCCCTATGAGTGCAACCACTGCGGCAAAGGCTTCCGGCACAGCTCCTCCCTGGCGCAGCACCAGCGCAAGCATGCAGGGGAGAAGCCCTACGAATGCCGTCAGAGGCTGATCTTTGCGCAGGCAGCCGCTCTCACCAAGCATGAGTGGGCCTGCGACCCTCCTGTGAATCCAGGAGAGAGGGCTCAGCGGAGCGATAGGCCCTTCAAATGCAGTCAGTGTGGCAAGTGTTTCATTCAGAGCTCGCACCTCATCCGGCACCAGGTGACTCACACCAGAGAGGAGCCTCGTGGGCGGAACCGGCGGCGAAGAGAGCAGCCCCTGGGCCGCAGCTCCCATCAGCATGTCCGCGCAGGTGAGAACCCTGGGGGCGGGCCGAAGGCAGGACAGCCTGCAACCCGGGCGCTTGCCCTCTTTGACATCCATGAAATCATGCAAGAGAAAAACCCAGTGCATGTTATTGGGGTAGAGGAGACTTCCGTGGGCACTTCCGTGTTGTTGGACGTCAGAGACTCCACATAGGGAGAAACTCTGCAGATGACTTTGAACCACAGGTACAGAAGTGTGGTAACTCCACATGGAGTATTCACTGACAGGGGATCTAGGGATAAGAAGGCCCAGGGCAACCTCCCGCTGCCTGTGAAAGATGCTTCCCCAACACCTGAGATTGGGGATCCTCAGATTTATCGAGCTTGGTGCCACCTTTAACTGCAGATATTTTGTACTGTTCCCTCTATGACCCTGAAATGAACTGAAATGTAACGACAAAAAAGTCAACCTACATCCCCATTTTGTAAAGGATAATTAAAACAAAAGTAATTTATGATGGAGTAATGTGTACTGAGTTGGTGCGGAGTCTCTCCATGACTGGGCCGTTACACTGGAAACCCAGCACTGTGTACTGGTTGTTGATGGTGAGCAGGGTCAGGGGTTGGCCACGGAAATATACTGTGAGAGGTATTCCTGTATGGGATGTGATTTTTCAGTGGTGACTCACTCTTGGAAAACTTTTGAGAACAAAATGCCACGGCATGTCTGGAAAATTCTGTGTAAAATTCTCAGCATGCAGGAATTAATGCGTGTTTACATGTGAAGTTGACTGAGGGTCTAAGTTTACACAACCAAGTTGTTTCATACATATACACAGGATCTCCAGGAGCCAGTCAGCTTTTCACAGACATTAGAGTAGCTTGGCTCCCACTCACCTGTCAGCCACTCTTGTGCCCAAATCAAATGATAAGGAAGCCCTGTGAAACTCCACAGCATTCATTTGGGGGCATCACAGCCCCTGTGACATCCATTCCAACAGTCAGTGTTGCCCTAAGCCTGCGGTTCTCAACTGTGGTGGTTTTGTGTCCCAGGAGATGTTCTATGATGTCTGGAGACATTTTTGTTTGTCATGCCCTGCCACTGGCCTCTAGAAGGTTCAGGACAGCAATGCATAATTTTCTCTTAGCATCATAATCTCAGCATAATTTTCTGGACCCACATGTGCCAAAGTAGAGACACTATGCCCAGCACTACAGCTGATGTTTTCCAAAATATAAATAGGTTGAGGGCTATCTACTAACAATCCTCGACATTTGATTTTAACAAATGATATCATTAGCTAGTTAATACACGCTGTGGTTTTTATTAATTTTTTTAATCATTTTGCAGTATTCATAATTGGTGTGGAAAACAGAAGAGAATCCACTTACTTTTCTGAGTAATCCAAAACACAGATGTTATATTTTTCAGTGGTACCCCCGCCTGCCAAGGATTCTTTTCACATTGGTCCTCAAAATCATGTCATTTCATCCATTTTTCTGAACATATCTCTTCAAAGCAGGGACTTAAAAATATGTAAATATAACCCTGTTGGTCCATGGGGACAAACCCATATTCATAATCTCACTAAGCCATCATTTGCCTTATTCACAGTGTTCATATCTGCATGGAGAGTGGATGAAACTGCAGGGGACTCAGTGCGAATGAGGGCAGTGGTCCCAAGATGGTGGTCATAGGCAATAAAGAAAAAAAATGCTCACTTAGCAATGTCTGTGATGGAACAGGAAAAATGTTCAATTTTATGAAATCTTAAGTAAAACTACATAGCTTTTATCACATCTAAGGAGAAATAACAGTAGTTCCTCAATATATCATCAAAAATGTGTTCAGAAATTCCTGGTTGCTTCATGAATTGTTTTGTCTTCTGTTTGGTTTGTACTAATCAGGATCTAAACAAGATTCACACAGTGCATCTGGCTGATTTTTGTAGGTCTCTTTTAACCTGTAGGTGGGCCTCCCCTCCTTTTTTTTTAATTCTTACCTGAGGATATGTATATTGATTTTTAGGGAGAAACAGTGAGAGAAACATCAATTGGTTGCTTCCATATGCGTCTGACCGGATCAAATTCACAAACTTGGTGTTCTGGGTGTTGCTCCAATCAACTGAGCCACCCAGCCAGGACCTCCCCTCTTTCTTTTTCAGTCTTTTATTTGTTCTGGGACCAAAAAAATTGTTACCCTCTGCAGCCTCCCCATCACAAGCTCCTTGCTTTGGCCTGGTTAAATGCCTTCTGATTTAACATCACACCACCGGGTGTGCTTGGGCACCTTGTGAATTGTGTGGCTCCTACCTTGGATGGGATCTCTGCTGGAGGTCCCAGCTGTCAGTGCCAGGTCAAGTGAGACTTTTGAGAAAATGGTTTATTTCTATATGATGCAGGACATACTAACATGACTATCAGTGTCCACAGCTGCAAACTTCACCTCAATCATCTTACTGCTTTTCTCCAATTTTACATCCAAGGAAAGCCAAGTGCTCTGACGTTTGTCCATGCGGTTCACATAAAGAACATTGTGATTGAGGTATGATCCTTGGTGTCTCATAGCCAAGGTGTATAAAAATCAAGGATTTAAACCTGCCTGCGCTCTAACCTACAGTGAAGCTAAAGTCAGCCATCCACATGCTCCATTACACAGATGTTGCCTTTTTTCTTTGCTGTGCCCACTGCTTGGTTGGGTATCATCCTGTACGCCAAACGGTCGTAGGTTTGATCCCCCAGTGAGGGCACATGCCTGGGTTGCAGGTTCCATCCCAGGTCTGAGGAGGGGACGGGAACAGCTGATCCATGTTTTTCTCTCCCTCTGTAAGAATCAGTGGGAATATATCCTCCTGTGAGGATTTTTTTTTAAATGCATAAATTGGAATCCAGGAGTCACTAGGTACAAGCCTCCACCTGTCCTCTCCCAGTGGAGTTGTATAGCTCTCTTAATTCTCCCAGGAACACTGAGTGGGGGTACCATAGAGTATTGCCAACCTGGATGCTCCCCTGAGCCTGGCCATATATATTGGCTGTTGGTAACATCCTAACCCTCAGTCCATCTCAGAATGTGACTATATTTGGAGACAGGGCCCTTAAAGAGGTAATTAAGGTTAAATGAGGTGCTATGGGTGGGGCCTAATCTAATGACTGGTTTCCTCATAAGGGGAAATTTGGAGACACAGACATAATCAGACATCCACTGTGTCACACTGTCATACCTGTGATCACCGTCATAGTCACTGTAGCAACATACAGTGTCATCATACAGTTTGGGACCGCCCTTCATGCTGTTTCAGGCCCCCATCACCTCCATGTCTGTCTCACACCATCATACACGGTGACAGCCACATGCATCTACACAAGTATCACATGGTGACTAAATACCCACATATGGTCACAGAGAGTGGCACACAGCCCAACATCCATGTCGTGTAGTTACACACGATAGACATGTGAAATCACCGGTACATGGTCACAATGAGCCACACTACACATGATACACAGGCACCCACACCCCTCAACTCACTCCAGCACCCACATTCCTCACACACCCCTCACCCCCGCACCGTCATCCCACACACCCCTTACGTCTACGCACCATGCAAGGTTCGGCTACCTGCTGACGGTCCAGCCGCACCACCTGCTCACCGCCATCCCTGCTCCGAAAAGGCCCGGCCTGTGGACACACGCCCACATGGACTACAACTCCCGGCGTGCCCTAGGGGGCTCGAGGGGCTCCTGCGCGGAACCTTTTGAGCATTGCATGTAACCCAGGCCGACACAGGGGCCGTGGGACGCGAGACATGCCGGGAGTTGTGGTCCTGGTGGCTGCGCGGCGCATTCTGGGAGTTGTTGTTCCGGCGCGCGGGTAGGGGCGCCCAAGGGCTGGCGAGCCCGGGGCCTCGGCGTCCGCCCCCGGAAGTGTCCCCCCCCCCGCAGTGCGGGGAGGTAGGTCCGGGTGGTTTCCCACCGGGGTGGGCGCGCCGGCGGTAGAGCGCAGGCCGGGAAGCCGCGGGCGCCCGAGCGAGTGTGCGGGACCGGCCGCGGGCTGGAGTGGGGGGCTGACTGCGAGCCGCGCGAGCGCTGGCCGACACCTGCGAGCGCGGGACCGACGGACCGAGCGTAGAACTGATAAAATGCGGGGCCCGCAGAGGAGACGAAGGGCGTGGGAGTGACCGACCAGTAGTGGGATGTGCCCGAAGACCGAGGTCCTGTGTGTGACACCTGTTGGGTGTGAGCTTCTGTCTGACAGGCTGGGAGCGTGCGATCCGCAGGTAGGATGAGCGTCTGACCGACCCGGTCCGGTGTGCGACTGCGAAGATGGCGGCCCTTTGGGTTTTGGGAGGTGGGTTGTGTGGTATTGTGAGAGGGGGTGTGTGTGTGACTGACTGTGTGTGATGTAAGGGGTGGCTTGGAGTCTCTGTGTCTGACTGACCGAGGGGGTGACTGAGATTATGAATGTGGGATGATACTGTGCGATGGAGATTCTGTGAGGTTGTGTGTTTAGTTAACTGTGACAAATTGTGTGTGCCTCGGAATATTTTGAGCTATGACTGTAGGGTGTGTGCATACAGGTATGTGATTGAGATTGATTGATGTTTAAAACTTCACCCGAGACTGTTTATTGACTTTAAGGAGAGAGGGGGAGAGAGAGGGAGAGAAACATCATGTGAGGGAGAAACATCAGTCAATTGCCTCCCAGACACATCAAACACCCAAATTTTATTGCACAGGGCGGCACTCCATCTCAACTGAGCCACCCAGACAGGGCTTGGCAGAGATTTTGTCACGGGGACTGCTGCAGTGTGGGTGATTTGCAGAATGTATCAAGTACGTAACAAAGAAGTTGTGGTTTGCCTGTGTGACCAGCGCTTTATGGATATGTCCCCAGCACCTTCTGGGAGCTTGAGTCTGGCAGGGGGCTGTGGAGTCATCAGATTGGACGTTTACTGCACGTTTCCGGTGCACCGGACCTGTGCTGGACCCTAGTTATGGATCTTCTTGGGTAACCTAACCACAGTGCTCTGAGGTAGGTCCCTTATCAGGTGGGGTACAAGTTAGCGGTCAGAAATGAAAGAACCACTTTCTTTGGTTGATTAAGGAGTTGTGGGCCTGGAGGACTAGGAGAAATAAGATGCAAAGAGGAATTTTAAGATGAGGGAATAACAGGGACAAAGACTAAGAGGAATGGGGGTCATGGCAAGGGCAAGGTCACCAGAGGCCCAAGTGAGCTTTACAGTGGAGTTACGGACTAGAACACAGCTTCGCCAGAGGTTCTCTGTTGCCACTGAAAGATTTCCAAACTGGGGTCTTGTTTTACTAAAGTTCGTTTCTCCCTGTGCCCAAGGCCATGACTCCTGAAAAGGTCCCTTGTACCTCTGTCCAGATGGCTTCTCTGAGTTGGGACTCCAAGCAGAGTGGATGTCAGTGCTGACATTGGAAGGGAAAGGGAAAAAGAGCTGTAAACACTTAACAGCTGTGGGAGTAGTGGGTGGAGGAGGGCGAGGAAGTCCTTGAGTAAGGGGAAGCCTGTGGCCACAATACACATGCTTGGTTGCATTTCTTTCTTTTTTTTTTTTTTTTTCCTGACTATAACAGAAAAAAGGTTCACTGTGAAAAGCAGAAAAAAGTTGTGGTATAAAAAGATCTTGACGAAGGTATAGATAAATTAGAATCCTTATCCGCTGCCAGTGGGAATGTAAAATGCTGTAGCCACTTTGGAAAAAGAGCCAAATAATTTTTATTAATTTTTTAATTTAAAAAAATTATTGATTTTAAAGAGAGAAACATAGATTTGTTGTTCCACTTATTTATGCATTCACTGGTTGGTTCTTATATGTGCCATGACCAGGGATGGAACCCACAACCTTGAAATATCTGGACGACGCTCTAACAACTAAGCTACCCATCCAGGGTAACCAGGTAATTTTTTTTTTAAGTTAAGCATTAGAGCTAATATATCACCCAGCAGCTCCACTCCTAGCTAATACTCAAGAGAATTGAAAACATTTGTCCATGCAAAAACTTATACATGCAATTTTCATAATAACCGAAAAGAAGAAATGACTGAAATGTTCATCAGTTGATGAATGGATAAATAAAGTATAGTCTGTCCAAAGAATGTGATAGTATTTAGTCATGAAAAGGAATGACATAATTGTACACGTTACAATGTGAGTGACCCTCAAAAACATTGTGCTCAGGTGCTGGCTGGGTGACCTGGTTGGCCGGAGCGTAATTCCTTACGCCATAAGGTTGGGGGTTTGATTCCCAGTCAGGGCACATACCTAAGTGGCAGGTTCGATCCCCAGTCGAGTTGCATACGGGAGACAATTGATCAGTGTTTCTCTCTCTCTCTTTCTCCTTTCCCCTTTCTCTAACATCAATAAACATATCCTCAGGTGAGGATTATAAATAAGTTAAAAAACAAAAACAAAAAAAATACATTGTGCTCAGTAAAAGAATCCAGACACAAACGGTCACATCTTGTGTGATGCCATTTAGATGAAGTGCCCAGAATAGGCACAGAACAGACACAGAAAGCAGGTAAGTGTTTGTCAGGAGTTGGGAGGAAGGAAAATGGAGGGTGACTGCTCCCCAACATACGGGATTTCATTTTGGGATGTTGAAAATATTTTGGAATTAGATTTTGATGATAGCTCTATAACCTTGTAAATATACACTAAAAGGGTGAAGTTTATGATATATTAAATATATAAAAATAATTTTTTAAGTAGGAAAAGGTTATGGGGGAGAGACTTCATAGCCTCACAACACAGAGGAATCTACCCCTTACTCAGCATAATATTTTCAAAGTTCAACCATGTTTTATCATGAATCAGTATTTCATTCCTATTTTTTGGACATAATATTCCATTTTATGTATATACAGCATTTTGTTTATTTATTGATGGACATTTGGGTGGTTTCTGCTTTTTAACTATCATGACTAATGCTCTGTGAACATTTGTATACAAGTTTTTGTGTGGACATATATGGCTTCATTTCGTTTGCGTGTATTTCCTAGGAGTGAATTGCTAGGTCACATAGTGACTCTATGTTTAACCTTTTGAGTAACTGCCAGACTATTTTCCACAATGGCTGCACCATCTTACATTCCCTTCCTATAATTCCAATTCCCATTTTGAAGAATTAAATGCATAATTCTCTGCATATGTGCCAACACTTACATTCTGTCTTTGTGATTTTAGCCATCCTGACAGGTGTAAGGTGGTCTCTCATTGTGCTTTTGATTTGCATTTCTCTGGTAGCATCTTTTCATGTGCTTGTTGGCCATTTGTATATCTTTTTGGAAGAAATGTCTCATCAGATTCTTTGCTTATTCTTTAATTGAATTATTTATCTTTTTCCTATGGAGCTGTTCAAGATACAATACCCTTATCATATATATAATTTGGAAGTGTTTCTCCCATTCTGTGGGTTGCCTTTTCACTTTCTTGATGATGGCCTTTAAATATCAAAAGTTTTTCATTTCGATGAAGTCCAGTTTATCTCTTCTATCTTTTGTCACTCATCTAAGAAGGCTTCACATTACTTTTAAGTGTATGTGGAACATTGACAAAAATTAACCATGTAGTGGGTCACAAACCAAGTCTCAGTATATTTCAAAGGATTGAAATTGACCAAAGCACATTTTCTGAGCCCAATAGACTTAATCTGGAAATCAGTAATAAAAGTAACTTAAAAGACTGAATTCCAAAGAACCCATTATTCAGGAAGAAAAAACACAACAGAAGTTAGATAACATTTTCAACTAAATAAATGATGATGAAGATGCAACATCAAACTTGTGGGCGTGCAGCTGAAGCTGTATTTAGAAGGAAATTTATAATCTTAAAATACATGTACAATTGACCCTTGAACAGTGCTAGGGTACAGATGATGTATTATAGAATTGTATACCTAAAACTTACGTAACTTGATTAATCAGTGTCACCCCAATAAGTTTTATATGTTATATGTGTTATGTAAGAGTAAACGAAAGAAAATAAAATGTTACGGTATCATAAGAAAGAGAAAAATACATTTACAGTATTTATTGGAGAAAATCTGCATACAGCCCTGGCTGGTATGGCTCAGTAGATTGAGTGCTGGTCTGCAAACCAGAAAGTCACAGGTTCGACTCCCAGTCAGGGGACATGCCTGGGTTGCAGGCCAGTACCCCAGTTAGGGGTATTTGAGAAGCAACTGATTAATGTTTGTCTCCCTCTCGTTCTCTCTCCCTCCTTCCTCTCTCTCCAAAAATAAATAAATAAAATCTTAAGAAAATTAAAAAAAGAAAGAAAAAATCCACATACAAACGGATCCACCCAGTTCAAACCTGGATTGTTCAAGGGTCAGCTGTGTAAGAAATGAAGAAGGCTGAAAGCCAATTATCTATGTAGCCATCTCAGAAGCTACAAAATAATTAGCAAATACAGTAAGGGAATGACCACATGGCTACCTGGAGAGTGTGTGGGACAGGAAGGAGACCCAGCTCCCTGTGGGAGGAGTGCACCTTAAGTAGGCTTGCCATAGGGTCTGGCTGCCTGGGTTGCTAAATTCACCCATCCCTTCATTATTTGGAAAACTGGGCAGTTGTTTTCCTCCTCTGGGTGTGTTTTCATATCTGTAAATTAGAAAGGAAAGTTCTCACCTCCTGAGTTTGTTGTGAGTTTTCTTTTTCTTTTTTTTTTTTATCCTCACCTGAGGATATTTTTTCATTGCTTTTAGAGAGAGTGGAAGGTGGGGAGAGAGACCAACATCAATATGAGAAACACTGATTGTTTGCCTTCTCATATGCGCCCTGACTGGGGATCAAACGTGTGACCTTTTGATCCATGGGACAACACTCCAGCCAGCTGAGCCACACCAGCCAGAGCTGTTGTGAGTTTTAAATGTGTTACTACATGCAAGCATTGAGAATGGTGCTCACCACCGAGTAGGTGCTGTCCTGATTAGTTTGAGGATCTGTTCCTCTGTGAGAGTGAGTCACATCTCACAGGCCCCAGGCCAGCATGTGCCCCACTCCACAGGTGGAAGCAGTGCCCTAGGTTCCACAGTGACAAAGTTCTGATCTTTCTGCACACCCAGATCCAGGGCTTACTGGAGTGCTGCTGCCCAATGGCCACTTACCAGGTCCCCCTGAGCCTAGTGCCCTGGGAACAGGATGGCTTCCTGCGAGTGAAGGTGGAGGACGAGGAGACCAGCCTCTCCCAGGTCCAGGAATGTGGCCTTGGCAACACAGTCCACCCCGAGGCTGCTCGTCTGTGCTTCCGGCACTTCCGCTATAAGGAGGCATCCAACCCGCATGAGGTCCTGGCCCAGCTCCGCAAGCTCTGCCGCCTGTGGCTGCAGCCCGAGGTGCACTCCAAGGAGCAGATGTTAGACTTGCTGGTGCTGGAGCAGTTCCTGGGTGTGCTACCCCCCAAGATCCAGGCCTGGGTTGGGGCCCAGTGCCCCAAGAGTAGCAAAGAGGCTGCCATGCTGGTGGAGGATCTGACTCAGGCGCTGGACAAGAGAGGTGAGGGGCAGTGACAGACAGGTGTTCTCAGGACACCGCAGGCAGGGGCTGAACAGGAACAGGGGAGGACAGGGGTCAGGCTTGGGGTCCCTCAGCACTTGTCCTCCCATTTGTAATTCACTCATAGTCTCACACTGTGCTAATAAGCACATCAGTTTTTTTTGTTTGTTTGTTTTTTGTATTTAAAGATTTTACTTATTTTTAGAGAGGGGAAGGGAGGGAGAAAGAGAGGGAGATAAATATCAATGTATGGTTGCCTCTCATGTGCCCCTCACTGGGGACCTGGCCCGCAACCAAGGCATGTGCTCTGACTAGGAATTGAACCGGTGACCCCTCAGTTCACAGGCCGGTACTCAGTCCACTGAGCCATACCAGCCAAGGCAGCACATCTGTTTTTATGGCTAATGACCCAACACCCAGTTCAAAGTGACTGAAGCAAAGTCGAAAGGCCTCATGGCTGTGTCTGGGAGTCAGCTGATGGCATCAGGACTCTTTCTTAATCATTCTGTATCTCAGTTGGTTTTTCCTGTGACAGCTTCATTCTTACATCATTTCTTTCCCTATGGGAGACAAAACTGGCCCCAGGGCGAGAACAGAGAAAGGTCCACAGGCTGAGCCCTGTGAACTGCTTGGGGTCATGTGCTTGTCTTTGGCTGACCAGACTCCACAGAGGAAAACTAGGCTGTTGGTACCAGATGAGTAACTGGGTGCCTGGGGTACAGGTAGGGGATAGAAACACCAGGGGTCCCTGCTCACTCTCTCTGAGCCTCCCCCGCGGATGCTGGCCTTCAGGGTCTGGATGATCAGACCTGCCCTGGGCCCGAGTGGGCAGCATCACTCTGGCACAGTCCACAGCAGGAAGTGAAGGCTTCTCCTGGAAGGGGCCAGCCCCAGTTGAAGGTAGCAGATGGTGGGGTGGGCGTGCCAGATACCCAGGAGGAGGTGTGGCCTGGACAGCAGAAGCATGGAGTTTGGACATAGAAGGATCATTGAGGCCTGGTAGACACAGCCACTGCTCTGACTCTTCCTGGCTGCGTAACTCTCGTGTGCTACAGTTTCCCTGTCAGAAAAATGGATATTGTGGTTGTAATACCTAGTTCAGTGTCACTGAGAGCTGTATTAAACACACGGAAACTGTAGCTGTCAGGACAGTTTGTTCAGCTCCTTGAGAAACAGATGTTTCTGAAAGAAGTTGGTTGGGTACCCTCCCTTGGCCCTGTTAGCTATGCCCAGGCCAATGTCAGAGGCCAGGCCTTGGGAAGGAGTGGCCCCATCCTCTGCAGGGTCGGAAAAAAGGCAAAATGGGGCTGAAAGGATGAGAGAGAGGGCCAGTAATCCAGGCAGATGGAGTGGTGGCCAAAGGCCCCATGTTGTATATGGGCCAGTACATTCTGGGAAGGGCAGGTTTCTAGAATAAAGGAAGAAAGGGGGAGCAGGGATCCAGCACTTGGCCGGCAGGGTTGGAGTTGCTGAGGGGACATCTGTGGGATTCAAGGACGAGATACTAGAACCAAAACCCCAGCTTAGCCACTAGCTAACCATGTGACCTTGTACAAGTTACTCAGCTCTCTGAGCTTATGTGATCTTGTACCATTTACTCAAGACCTTCCCTCAGCTGGGCCTCAGTTTCCCTGTCTGAAACACAGAGTGAAGCTGAAACAAGGCAATGGACGTTATCCACTGCACCTGGAGCCTAATAACGGCCAGCAGTCTGAGGAGGCCCGCAGCGTATTCGCCTTCTCTTACAGATGAGGAGACTGGGGCCAGACTAGGGCAAGATCGCCCCGGACCCAGGAGCCATCCAGAGGCAGCGCTGGGGCCCCACTGTGGACTTGCCGCAGTTACTCTGTTCTCCCCCTCCTTCCCGGGATCTGTCTGGGAACCAGTGCCCTGTGCACTCATCAAGCATAGGTCGGGGCAGGTGCACCTCCACTGTGAACACAACTCAATCCTCAGCTGCCCTTAGCCCCACTCTGCCAGCACGGTACTTCATAGAGACTGGGCCTCAGGCCTCTGGGTGTGAGGAGGCCAGGTGGGCACATGATGCTGTTACAGCAGCAATTGTCCACTTGGGTTCAAGGTAGAGTTGACTGCGGGAAGTTTCCCAGAGGCTAGGCACTGAGTGCAAGGGGCACTGAGGCCATCAGGGGGACATGAACAGCAATGGCGAGGACAGACCCCTCCCATGCTCACTGTCTCACTCTCACTTTCTTTAAAATCAGTTCATTTGAGCCAAAATCAGGAGCCTTGAAAAGTGAAGTTTGGGATATGAGAGAAAGATTAGATGTTCTCAAAGGTGATGTAGCTTTTGATGATGCTGGAGACCAGCCATGTGGCCTTTGTCATCCAAGACACCAACGGAGACACTTCCCTATGGAAAGAAGGCTGCTGGTCAGGAGTGGCCCACATGTTCTGTCTGTAGAGTGAGGCCAGGCAGGAGTGGGGGAAGGGCTGACGCTGCCGTGCGGGTTGTTTCAGGATGGGAGCCGGGAGCTGAGCCCTCAGAGGCAAGCTGCAAGCACAGCCATTCAGAAGCATCAGACATGGCCACTGAGACTCTCGTGGGGGGCGTTTCCCCGGGGCACGCCATTGGTGACGCCTTTGAACCCCAGGGTAGCACAGAGAAGCTGGCAGGACTCTCCAGGGACGTCTGGACAAAGTCCACCACCCAAGAAGCAGATTTCAGGCACACTCCAGGGCCTCACGAGGGCACCCCCATGGACCAGTCCGGCTGTGAATCTGGGACCTTGGGGAGCACCAGATTCTGTCCCAGTGTGTGGCCAGACATCACCTGGGAAGAGAAAACTTCTGAGGAGAAATTTGGTCCATTGGATGGTCCTGGGACAGAGCCTCAGTGTGTGCACACAGGGAGGACGTCCTCCAAGTGCAGAGAATGTGGGAAAATGTTCCGGAGCACCTGGGCTCTGGAGGCACATCGGAAGAGCCATTCCCGGAAGACGCCGTACACCTGCAGAGAGTGTGGGAAAGCCTTCAGCCGGAGCACCCACCTGGCCCAGCATCAGGTCGTTCACACAGGGGCAAAGCCCCATGAGTGTAAGGAGTGCGGCAAGGCCTTCAGCCGGGTCACCCACCTGACGCAGCACCAGCGCATCCACACAGGGGAGAAGCCCTACAGGTGCGGGGACTGTGGCAAAACCTTCAGCCGCAGCACTCACCTCACCCAGCACCAGAGGGTACACACAGGTGAGCGGCCCTACACGTGCGATGTGTGCAGCAAGGCCTTCAGCCAGAGCGCCCACCTGACGCAGCATGTGCGTACCCACACAGGGGAGAAGCCCTACAGGTGTGACCCTTGTGGGAGAGCTTTCAGCGACTGCTCAGCTCTTATCAGGCACCTGAGGGTCCACTCTGGGGAGAAACCATACCAATGCCAGGTTTGTCCAAAGGCCTTTGCGCAGAGCTCTTCCCTCACTGAGCACCAGAGGGTCCACACAGGGGAGAAGCCCTACAAGTGCAGCGACTGTGGAAAGGCCTTCAGCCGCAGCTCCGCCCTCCTGGTGCACCTGCGTGTCCACATCACGGTGCTGCGGTGACCCACTGGATTGGCTCCCTTGGGCTCAGCATGGAAGAGAAACCCTGAGTTCCAAAGCATCCAGGGAGAACAGGGTGGGTCATTGAAGACTCCCCCAGAATGATGAGTTAAGGGCAGACCTAGGGCTGTCTGGGAGCAACTCTGCATTTGGGGAGTCCCATGAATGCACAAGTATCCAAGTTCCAGAAGGATCCCACTGTCTTCCATACCTACTAGGCCCATCTCAGAGAGAGGACAGGTGAGCTGAGGATCTGGGTTTGTCCTCAGCCAGGGCAATCGGGTGGCATTTCTGTCAGGACTCAGCAGTCCCAAGATGGTCAGGGTCTCCAGCGTCATGCTCCCATTTCTTCTCTGCTGAGCCCACGTGGGACACTGCTCATGCCACCTCTGTGCCTTTCCACTGAGTGTTTACTCCACTCACGTCCAACTCCAAGGCCAGCTTGCGAGGCTGCCTTTTCTGTGAGGCATTCTCCAGACACCGCATCTCATCCTCTCATCTTCACTGAGGATGCTGCTGACACTTGCCTGGAGGCATTTGTCTGTGACTCCTCCTCCTTCCACGTCCCACCAGCCATTGGCCCTTTTAGTTTTACCTGTACTTACCTGTACTTTGCTTTCTTCTCCACCATCGTCACCTCATGTGAGCCCTCATCGCCCCTCGTGGATTCCAGCAGGGGCCCTACCAGACCCCTTCCTGCCTTCTCCACACCAGCCTCCATGACACTCTTTCCACACCGTGAATCTGATCATGTTCTCCATGGCAGAAAGCACTCCAATGTGTCCCCTTGTACAGCAGAGCTTCCGGAATGGGTTCCAGGTTTGCCAAGATGAGAGTCGCTTTGGGTCCCAAGCAACCTCACCAGTTACGCTCACGTGTGTGTCTGAATATGGTCATCTCTCTGTGTGTGCCATGATAGGAAATGGTTTCAAAGGACCGCTGTCTGGGATAAACCTGTAACTCCTGCACCTGTCCGTTCATGAGTATTTGTGATGTGGCCCCACTGGCCACATTGTACTACTTGCAGTTCTTGAAGAAGCCATACTTTTTTCCACCGACGTGCCTTCGTACCTGTGCCTGGGACCCTCCTCTTTACTTTCCTCCAAGATGTTTCAAATCTCCTCCCCCTTCCCAGCAAAGTGTCACCCACCTCCTCAGGCTGACTTCAACTCGCTCTTCTTGCTTCCAGAGCTCCAGCAACTTACCTCTCCCAAATTCCCTACCGTGTGGTATATTCACTCCTTACAGAGTGCAGGGCCATGTTTTATTCCCCGATTCACCAGGTATTACTACAGGACACAACAGGACAGGCCCTGACTCACATCTGGTTGCCGTGCTTCACCTGGCAGCATACTTGTGTATGTTTTCTGAGCCATCTTCCACCACAGCGGGCCCTACAAGGCAAGAACAACCTAATTTTTGCCAGGACCCCAGCACGCACATGGGTCTGGCACACAGTGGCCTCAATAAAATGTTACCACCCTGGCTGATATGGCTCAGTGGATTGAGTGCCAGCCTGCAAACCGCAAGGTCACTGGTTTGATTCCTGGTCAGGGCACATACCTGGGTTGCAGGCCAGGTCCCCAGCTGGGGGCAAGCAAGAGGCAACTGATCAACGTATCTGTCACACATTGATGTTCCTCTCCCTCTCTTTCTTCCTCCCCCTTTCTCTAAAAATAAAATCTTTTTAAAACAGAAAAAGAGGTTCAGAATAGGAAGCCTGAGACCCAGGAAGACAGATCTTCTATCAGCATTTCTGAGAGAGTCCCAGATACACACCCAGATTCAGGCCAACTGCCACCCACATTGTAGCTGAGGCTGACAGATGGAGAGGAAGCTGATAGACAAAGGAAGAAACTCACAGATGTCAGACATATGTTCCCAGTGAAGTGGTCACATGGGCCTGCGACAGGCAGCAGGGGGACGGAGAAGACATGGGCCTGAAGTCAGGGACTACCTTTGTGCAGCACCTGTCCCAGGGCCTGGCTCTGGCTGTGACTTGCTCATCCATCGCCACCTCCATCTACCCCACCTCTCCCAGTCTCTGTCACCAAAGAGTGGACTCTCCCTTCTGCTCACACTGAGCATCTCCAGAGCCCACTTTGTCACCAGATGCATGTCTGCCCATGTCTGTCTAAAGCGGGAGGAAATTGGGGGGGCGGGGGGATGAATTCTTATTAAGGGCCTACATGGGCTGGTCAGTCTGCCAAATTATTTATATACATCACCTCATTTAATCCTCATCCAACACTGAGGAGGGGATGATCAACCCCATGTTACAGAGGCAGGGATGAGGAGATCAGAGAATGTAAATGACTGACCAAGCTTATACTGCCAGGAACTGGGAACACTCAGATTTGGGAGCATGTACAAATCATCATCATCGTCAGTGTTACAGTACTCAGTAAATCAAGTAAGACAAACACATTGGATTTTTGTCAAATCTAGGCATATTTTTATTTTTTAATAAAAAATAATGTTTTCTTTTTTAATCCTCACCCAGGGATATGTTCACTGATTTTAGAGAGAGAGGAAGTCGGGGAGAGGGAGAAACTGATTAGTTGCCTCTTGTACGTGCCCTCATTGGGGATCAAATGCACAAGCTAGATATGTGCCCTGACTGGGGATCAAAACCTGCAACCTTTTGGTGTACAAGATGAGATGGTGCTCCAACCAACCAAGCCACCCAGCCAGGGCTTGTTTATTTTGTTTTTCTAAACAATTTTAGAACATTTTTGTCCTCAGAAAAAGAAACCCTCCACCCATTCATTAGCAGTCACTGTCCCTGCCCCCTGCCCCACCCGTAGGCAACCATGAATCTACTTCCTGTTTCTATGGATTCGTCTATGATGGACATTTTCCATAAATGAAGTTATGTGTCCTTACGTGGCTGGTTTCTTTTACTTAGCATATATTTAAGGTGCATCCATGTGGTAGCATATATTAATATTTTATTTGGATAGACCACATTTTGTTTATCCATTCAACCATTGATGGACGATGTGAATAACATTGCTATGAAGATTAGTATACAGGTTTTTGTGCGGCTCTATATTTTCATTTCTGTTGGCTGTACATGGAAGAGAGAATGGCTGAGTTGTATGCTGACTCTATGTCTAACATTTCGAGGAACTGCCCCGCTGTTTTCCAAAGCAGCTGCACCATTTGACATTCCTACCAGCAGGGTAACAGGGTTCCAGCTTCTCCGTATCCTTGCCAACTCTTGATACTGTGTCTTTTTAATTTTTTTATTTTTATTTATTTTTTTAGACGGGAATGGAGGGAGAAAGAGGGGGGGAGACATCAATGTGTGGTTGACTCTCGTGTAACTCTACTGGGAACCTGACCTGCAACCCAGGCACGTGCCCTGACTGGGGAACCCAACCGGCGACCATTTGGTTTGCAGGATGATGCTCAATCCACTGAACTACACCAGCCAGGTGCATAATTTAATTTTTTAAAATTTATTTTTAGAGAGGTAAATGGAGCGAGAAAGCGGAGAGAAACATCAATGTATGGTTGCCTCTCACATGCCCTCAACTGGGGACCCAGGCCAAAACCCAGGCACGTGCTCTGCCAAGGAACTGAACCAGCAACCTTTTGGTTCACAGGTTGGCACCCAATCCCCTGAGCCACACCAGCCAGGGCTGTCTCTGTCTTTTTTATTTTAATCTTCCTAGTGGAAGTGAAGTGGTATCTCATTGTGGTTTTGATTTAGACTTTTTTTTTTTTAAGATTTTTGGAGGGAGGGAGAAAGAGAGGGAGAGAAACCTCAATGTGCAGTTGCCTCTCACATGTCCCCTACTGGGGACCCAGCCCGCAACCCAGGCATGTGCCCTAAGTGGGAATCGAACCAGTGACCCCTTGCTTCACAGGCTGCTGCTCAATCCACTGAGCCACACCAGCCAGGACAGAAGAAGCACACTAAAAACAAGGTCATGGGAAAGCTGAGGGTAAAGGAATACAAAAGGATATACAAGACAGATGTGAAGCTGAAGGAAGCCAGTGGAGCTATATTAATTTCAGACATTAACAAGCCATGTGTTTAAACTTGTAGAATTGTACACACAAACTAGATGGATAGAGATCTCGATTATGTCATGGTTACATTTGTCAAACTCCATCAAACACTTGAAAGGTATTAAATGTTCTTGTATGTAAATAAAACCTTAATAAAATTGTTATTAAATTGCCAATATTTGATATTTTTATCCAGAAAAAAATAATTTCCTATGATTTAAACTAATACCTATTTTTAACAGCCTAATATGAAACTGTTACTGATGTTTGCCCCTCAAAAGTCAATGATACAAATTTTACCTGAAGAAAGTAAAAGAGAACAAATTAATTCAGAAGTAGGCGAAAGAAGGAAATAGTAATGACACAAGTAGAGAACAAACAGAAAAGAGACAATTTTTTTAAATGAGCAAAGCCAAGTTCGTTTTTTGAAAAGATAAATAAAGTTCGATCTGCCCCCCAACCAGACTGGCAGAGAGAGGGGAGAAGGGTTGGGGTTGAGTAGAAGAAAAAACGTCACGCGCGAAAGAGGTGACATTATTATAGACCCTACAGTCATTCAAAGAATACAGGGATATGTAAACCATCCTTGGCTGGTATGGCTCAGTGGATTGAGTGTCAGCCTGCAGACCAAAAGGCTGCTGGTTCGGTTCCCAGTCAGGGCATATGCCTGGGTTGCGGGCCAGGTCCCCAGTTGAGGGTGTGAGGCAACTGATAGCTGTTTCTCTCCCTCTCTTTCTCCCTCCTTTCCTTTCCCTCTGAAAAATAAAACCTGGGAAATACAGGAATATGTAAATCAGACTACACAGATGGTATAGGCAAATTCATTGAAAATGCAGTTTATCGAGTATTAGTTGATAACATGAATTTACACCCACTGTATGCCAGTACCTGGAGAACCAAACTTCAGGTAGGGACTGGGCAAGGATTCAGGAGAGTGTCAAATTGGGTAACGGGGACTCAAATCCAAGGGAAAGCAGAGAAAAGAGAGGAGTCCCACCCCTCTCATAGCTTCAAATTCCCATGTGGGAGGCCTGGCCTTTGGCTGGGGACACAGTCCAGCATCACTACCCGGTGGCCACTCAGACCAGAGAACAGAAACTATAAAATGCAGCCTCCTTTGAACTGCCTCCTGGTGTGGGGTGGATGTGTACAGAGCCTCAAGCTACCTACCTACACTGGCTGGGGCCCTGCAGCCTGGGGTGCAAGACTTCTCCGTGGAAGAAAAGGGTCTTGAAAAAGGTAGGCCCTGGAGCAAATCCTTAGCCCCTCTGTCCTGGGCATCCAGCCCGTGCAGCAGCAAAAGACATGTTAAAAGTCTGTGGTTGCATTTATTAATTCCTAGGAGAAATTAGGGAGAGCCCTCCTGTCCCCACTGCCCCTGCAGGGGGAGTCCAGCCTCCAGCTGCAGCAGGAAGGATCCGAGCCAGACTGAACCAGAATGCCTTCGGCAGCCTGGGTCTGCAGTTGGATCAATGTCCTAGACAAATTTGACAAAAGAGAGATGTCAGGGGAGGCAGGCACCCTGTGTGCAATCAGGATGGGCCTCAGTGAGGCCCCGCAGTAAGGAAGTGGCTTAGGCCTCCCTCCTGGTGCTCCAGCTGACCAAGCCTCTCTCTGTCCCAGGGTGTTTTCACGTGCTGTTTCCCTGCCCGCAGTTTTCCGCCGACCCTGGCAGAGACTAGGCACACTAACCAATGTGCTAGGAACAGGCACGAGGAAGGGCACTCCCAGCAGAGGGCACTGTCTGGGCAAAGGTGTGGGGTGTGGGGGAGGGTGTGGAGAAACTAGTGCTCAGACCCCAGGGGAACCTCACCTGCCACCTGGAGCTCCACTGGATCGCTGAAGTCAGACACAAAGGGCGAGCTGAAGTAGCGGCATGTGTAGTTGCCGGCATGTTGGGACACAACAGAGGTCAGCACAAGGTTCTCTGAATAGTGCCCTTTATCCACCACTTTGCCTTCATGCAGCAGCTCAAAGGTGATGTGGGGCACATGGCTCACTGGGCTCTCGCAGCGCAGGGTGGCATCCTGGCCTGGTCTCACTGCTCCCCTCCACAGGGGTCGGAGCTGTGGCTTGGGGAGGAGTCCTGGGTGCAGCAGGGGGTCAGGCCAGTTAATCCTTCACCTCCAACCACAGCTGCCCCTGAATCCCTCCCCTGCCCTCCTCCTGCTAAATCCCAGGCCTGCTGGCCTCTGTCCTCCACACCTTTCTTCCCTTTCTTGTCCCTGAATGGAGGTAGCTGCCCTCACACCCTGAACACTGCACTGTACCTGTTCACTGCAACCATCTGTGTTCCTTTGTCATCCCATCCCCCAAGACCCTACCAGTCCCCTAGACCTGGGCCCTGAACTGAGGCTCCTTGGGGCCCCTACATGTGAGGGCCCCACGTGAGGGGAAGGAATACCTGGCCAGGGGAAATGATGTTCCCTGCAGAGCCTAGGACACAACCCAGCGTAAGGTCGGGAGGCAGGACCTGTGTGCCAATGGCCTCTGCCCCGCAGGGCCGTTGATGAGGAAATCAAAGAAACAAACAGACCCCAGAGACGGCGAAGCCTCGGAGGATTACACATTAACCCTCCTCCCGTAGGGAAAGGGTCAGAGGCAGGTGTGGGGCTAATAATAAGACACCACGGGGAAACTGAGGCCCAGGCGGGTGCAAACCCGTCAGGGATTTCAGCAGCTTACGCGCTCACGTCCCAGGTGAATAAACCAAATAGAGACATCCCCAGGACTTCCGACGTTTTTTTTTCCGCAAGGATTTCCACTCCGCATTTCCGTAAGGAATCGTCTATGCGGTCAGTACGGAAGCCCCGAGCGCAAGGCTATGGCAACAAGGAAAGGCGGGCACCTCACTGTGCACCGGGCTGGAGGAGGCCAGTTCACTCACCGTCCACGCGCAGCTCCAGGCGCGCGCTGGGCGCGGAGCCCGCGAAGGGCGGCGCAGTGTCCACATAGATGCAGCTGTAGTTGGCCTGGTCCGCCGGTGAGACATTGCGCAGTTCGAATAGGGCCTCGGCGCCCGCTGGGCTCTGCAAACCAAGCACCTGGCGCCCATTGCTGTCCTCCCGCACGAGGGCGAAGCGCAGGCCGGCCCGGGACGCGCGGCACCGCAGCTGCACCACCGTGCCGGGTGCGGGGCGCAGGGTCGCCGGCTCCGCCGAAAGCTCGGGCGCGGGCAGCGTCTCTGTGGGGGCATGCGGGTGACTGAGGCACCGAGAGACTCATCCTCCCGGCTCCCTCCGCTTCCGCCTCCTCCTCCATGATGCCCGCCCAGACCACTCCGCAAAGGAACGCATCTCGCTGCCGTCCCCTGCCCTCTTTGGACCTTCAACACACTTCCTTGTCAATTTCTCTGACCCCCCCCAAAAAGTAGACGGGGCCAAGGGGTCATGTTTTGTCATGCTGCCCACGGCGTCGTTTCCCCCCAGTCCCCGGCCGCTGCCGGCCAGGATTCTCTCCCGAGTTGACGCTCCATGTCCCGGTCCTGCACAGTTCCTGCGGTCCAAGCTCGGCCGCCCTCTACAGGCAGGTCTCCGCGCCCACCTGCACCCGGAGGCTGGGGATCCCCGCGTACTTGACGACTGCATGGCCTGCGCCAAACTTAAGTGTTGACCCAATTATTTTTCGTGGGGCTGCGAAGTTGCTGATCTCATTGTCTCATTCTCAATTGGGGAAACTGAGGCCGGGCGCATTAGTCGGGACTGGGTCGGACCCAGAGTGTCTCCCCTGCTCCCCTGGGGCACAGCGCCAGGCTCACCATCGCTCAGCAGAAGCTCCACGGGCTCACTGTCCTGGGACCAGGGCATGTCCTCCCCTCTCAGGTGGTAGCGGCAGGTGTAGAGGCCGCCATCCCCCGGCGCCATTGAGTCCAGCTTGAAGACAACGCGGTCCGGGTTGGTGCTCCACCTGTCTACGTGCAGCACCTTGTCTCCGCGTCGCAGCTGGAACTCCACGCCGCCATTCAGGGGCGCCACGCAGACGAGAGAAGTTTTCCTGTCCTGGAGCAGGACCTTAGCAGACAGTTGCTCAACACTAAGCTTGGGCGGTGGCGGCGTGGCTACAAGGCAGGGAGAGTAGCTGGGGCGGTGGAACCTTAGACACCCTGTTCGCTGAGAAAGCCCAGCCTCCAGATCTATTGCAACCCTCCTGTTGCAGTCCCAGGGCCCCCCACCGCACAGCAGCATCACGGCAGCATCCTGCTCAGGACAGCTATGATCCAGGTAACTGTTTCCCAGACCCGGTCCTACATGGGGGTACTCAGGGATGGGGGTCAAGGTAAATTAACTCTGTCCTCCAGGAACCTCCTCCCCAGGAAGCCCACTCGTTGGTCCACATACTCACCCAGCTCCTCGATGGTCACGGAGGCGCTGGGCTCAGAGCGGGTGCCTGCGGCATGGGTCCGGTAGCTGCAACTGTAGCTGCCAGCCTGGTGGACCGGGAAGGTGGCCTCCACACCCTGAGGGGCCTCAGCCACCTCCAGAAACTGGTCATCGCCTTTCCGCGTCAGCAGGAAGGTCACACCCCGAAGTCCCCCTCGGCACAGCAGGGTCGTTTCCAAGCCCGGTGTGATCCAGGACACAGGCTTACTTGAGAGCTGGGGTGGAGGCAGGGTCTCTGCAGGTGGTGCAGGATTGATGGTTTTTCATGACTTAGGAGACATGGTGGCCCAGCAGGGCCTGGACCACCACACTCAAGAAAATGTGAGGGAGCCAGGGAGATGGACACGGACGTAAAACAAGAAGAAGATGTGTTATGGGCCCTACTGTGTGCCAGGCCTGCCCTAAGCACTTTCTAGGAACTCAGTCATTTATTCTTCACAATTTCTGGGGTCAGTACAAAAATCTCCCTCACTTTTTACAGAAATTTTCTTATTCATTTCTAGAGAGGGAGAGAAACATCAATGGGTCGCCTCTCACGTGGCCCCAACCAGGGACCTGGCCCGCAACCCAGGCATGAGCCCTGACTGGGAATCGAACCAGCGACCTTTTGGTTTGTAAGCCAACGCTCAACCCACTAAACCACACCAGCCAGGGCTCACTCTCACTTTATAGATGGGAAAAGTGAGGCTCAGAGATGTCAGATGACTTGCCCAAAGTCCCCTAACCTCTTAGGGAGTTGGGGTGGAAGAAGAAGACAAGGAGAGTGAGAAGTGGAGGAAGGGAGGTCTCTCCAGCATGACCCCTCCTCACTGCTCACCTGCCCCAGTCATCTCCAGCACGTTGCTCAGCTGGGTCCAGCTACTGTCCATAGCATAGCGACAGCGGTAGAGGCCTCGGGTGTCAGCTGTCACTGCTCCTAGCGGGAACCAGTGCTTCTTGGTGTGTACATCAAGGTGCACATGTTCCTGGAGCACTCCATCCTTGAACAGCTGGAAATCCGAGGTGGGTAGGCAGGCCCGGCATGTCAATGTCATGTTGGCCCAGGGTTCCTGCAGCGATTCGGCCTCTGCCCACAGGTCTGGCTGGGTCTCGACAACTGCATGGAGGCAGGGGTCAGAGCCAGACACAAGTCCTACATGCACCTACCTTCTTCAGGTCCCAAGTGCTCCCACCACCACAAGACCAGCCCTAAGCCGCCATCCCAGACCAGGCCCTGACTCACAGACGAACGCTTCTGCTGCTGGGCTCAGGGAGACACCTGCGGAGATGTGACTGTGAGGCCCCCATCCCTGCCCCTTCCCGCCGTCCCTCCCCAGGGGACCCAGGCCCACATGCCTCACCCCAGAGCAGCAAGAAGGTCGCCAGCACAGACATGGTGGTAAGCCTCACTGCAGCCCTGTGAGCGTGTGAGGTTAAAAGGCCCCAATGAGGGCAGTGAATGGAGCAGGACACTGACCTCTTCTGGATGTTTATCCTTCCCCAAGGCCAGGAGGAGGAGGGATGCCCGTAAAGGGTGTTGACTTGGGTGAACCCTTGCGGCTTCAGGAACCTCAGCAATAAGTATGCATAAGAATGAACTAACATGGACATGGACAACAGGGTGGTGATCGCTGGGGGAAGGGGACTATAAGGGGACTAAATGGTAATGGAAAAAAATGTAATAAAGATTATAGACTTTTTAAAAAATGAACTAAATTTGCCCTGGCTGGTGTGGCTCAGTGGATTGAGTGCTGGCCTGCGAACCGAAAGGTTGGCGGTTGGATTCCCAGTCAGGGCACATGCCTGTCTGGGTTGCCAGCCAGGTCCCCAGTTGGGGGTGCGTGGGAGGCAACCGATCGATGTGTCTCTCACACATGGATGTTCTTCTCCCTCTCTTTCTCCCTTCCTCCCCCTCTCTCTGAAAAGTAAATGAAATCTTTAAGTAAATAAATAAAGTAAATAAAAACAATGATTTTAAAAATTAATATAATAAAAATAATGAACAAATAAATTCAATAAATAACAAAATGATTTAAATAATGTAATTTAAAATAAATATTAAAACAAATACTGTAATAAACATCAAAACATTTAAATAAATAAAATTAAAAATTAAATAATAGAATGGAATTACTAACAAGTAATAAAGCTGCAAATACTAGAAATAATAACACTAAATATTATAAATAATACATGATGGATTAATATAAATAATAAAATGCTAAATGTTAAAAATAAAGACCACCAATAATGACTCCGTTAAATAAATGAATATTAAAATTAATGGTTTTCTTATAAATAATAATGATAAAACAGAGATAAACAAGAAAAATTGTGAGGAACCCACTACGAAGGTGTTCACAGCGTTCTGCATGCATCACTTCTGTGTTGGATGTGAAGAAAATGAGGTCGGAGGTACCTTCCTCTCCACGTGGTCTCTCATCTCCTCCAACAGCTGAACAGTGCTGGGATCCTTTTCTAGGAGGGCCCCACTGGCCATGGGGTGGCTGAGGTCACATGGGCAAGGCTCAGGCCCACAAAGAACCCCAGCTGTCCCCTCCTCATCAACCCCTGTGCACACACATGTGACGGCCGGGTGCGATTCACCTGCTTCTGGATTTCCTTTAGGTGGCATCTCACAGCTTCCTGGAGACAAATCCTCTTCCCAGAGCTGCAGTTCCTTCTTCTCCATCACTGCTTAATTCGGCACTGTGTGACCCATGGTGGGTTTTTGTTTTTGTTTTAAGATTCAATTCATTTATTTTTAAAGAGGGGAAAAGAGGGAGAAAGAGAGGGAGAGAAATATCAACATGCGGTTGCCTCTCACGTGCCCGCTACTGGGGACCTGGCCCGCAACCCAGGCATGTGTCCTGACTAGGAACCAAACCGGCGACACTTTGGTTCCCAGTCCGGCGCTCAAATCACTGAGCCACACCAGCCAGGGCCCACTGTGGGTTTTTAATAGAATTTACACCCAGGATACTCAGTTCATATCTGTGCTTCCGGCCCCGGCCCTGGACCATCGCTCAGGTTGTGGGTGTTTCTCTGAGCCAGCCTGGTCACTCCTGTGACTGTAGCCCCTGCAGGGAGGCCACGCCTCCCCCTCTCCCCATGACCTCCCTGTCATCTCCGTAGGGTATAACCTGATGAGATAGAATCTGAGGGCTGGGAACATGGTCCCCTCACTCTGGACCTCTGAGGAAGTACTTTCATTCTGCCCCTGAAGGCCTGGTCTCCCCTGTGGTGTCTAGGCTCCAGCTTTCTGGGTTGGTTGAGAGTGCACGGAAACCTCCCAGCTCTCATCTCCTACCTGACCTGCCTTCCTCATTGCCCTTTCATCCTACAAGAGTTTATTGAGCACTTTCTGTGTGCCTGACACAAAGAAGACAGTGGAATAGTGTCAACCCAGGCCCTGCCCACAAGGAGCCCAGGCTGGTCCTGGAGAAGGAGAGGGGAGAGGGTCAGTCCTGGAAGGAACATAAATCCGAGGACACAGGGAGCAGAGAGCAGAATGAAGCCAGGAGGCTGAACCCTGAGGACACCCAGGGGAGGAGCTTTTGGGGCAGAGGGAACAGCCAGTGCGAAGGCTCTGAGGCAGGATGAGCTATGAGGCAGCTAGGATGGTAGAGATGGGGCGGCAAGGGACAGAGGGGCAGAGGGAGAGCTCAGAGCTGTTCTGAAGACAAGTCACACTTTGGCTCCTGCTGAGAAGGACAGGGAAGAGGGAGATTCCCAGCCATGTCTAGTGTCCTTTCCACATTTGCTGGGCACCTCTGCTCTGAGCCAGTGCCTAGAAGACGACTGCATGTCCCAGGTGGGGCTGGGGAGGTCTCAGGTATTCCTTGTAGAAGGGACCACTGAGTGCCAAGGCTCAAAGCCCCCAGACTAGGACTGGTGGCCAGGCCAGAGGAACAGAGCAGAGACCGCCAAACTCTGGCTGAACCTCAGTCCATGAGCTGTGGGACCACCCAGGCAAGCAGGAGTATGGTCAGGTCAGAGGTCTGCAGAGATGCGGCTGGCAGCGGGGAGTGCTCCCAATGCCAGCATTGCTGCACCCTCTTGTTAGCCCCAGGATTCTGGTGTCTCCACCTCTTCCTTTGGGTTTGCCCAGCCCTATGGGTGGTAGCAGATTCCTGACAGTATTAACCTCTGAGTTTCAACAACACCCCACATTGGCTCTGTGAACCTCGCAAATCCTGCACAACCGAGTCCCTGACTTAATCCTATTTGAAATATTGAGTGAAGATTGTTTTCTTTTAGTCTGGACCGACCAATGTGGTACTCGGTGTCAAGAAGCGCCCCAAGAAATCGACCCTCAAAGTTAGGATTCTGGGTTTGATTTGGGTCAAAAGCACTGTGCTAAGGTCCTTGCCAACAGAGTTTGGGGTGCTGGTAGTCCATGGTAGGCAGCAGCATCTAATTAAACTGTTGCCTGTGGTTACTTGAAATGCAGCGCCAGCTGAAGCCGGTGCCTTGGGAAACTACTGCACTAGGCAGTTAATGGCAGCAACGGTGACCTTAGGGACCGTGGGGTGGGCTGGTTGCTTATGGCCTTGCAGAGGTTATAGAAAGAAAAGGACATGCTCAGGGCTCCAAATCTTTAGCTGAAGACACAAAGAATTGGCTTTCGGTCTGGCCCTAAGAGAATTTCTGACTGTAGCCAAAGGAAAAATACAGCTGAAACTTAAATACAACACAAATTTTAAATGTATGTATTTCAGAAGTACAGTATACATCAAATTCATGGGTCCATAAAGTGTTGTATGTGAGAATTAGGGCATCGCCTGGGAAGGAGGGGGACCCTTTGGGGCTTGGAAAGGGGTAACTGGGTGGATTCAGACAAAGCTGGAAGCTTTGTGACACTTGTACCAGGAACTGAGTTGACTTGTCTCAGGTAAGAGAACACATTTGGTACAGCAGCTGCAATTGGAGTGGACACCTGGGAAGCTAACTGCAACCCAAAGCCCTCCCCTGGCATCCATTTGCCTTCCACATAGGCCAGATTGGCAAGCTGAAAGGGGATGTGGCGGGAATCCGCACCCCTGTGCCTTTCGTGTCCTCAGTGGTGGCGCTGACCTCTGCAGTTCCCCCAATGGCGTCTCCACCCTAGCACAGGATGCCCATCCTTGGCAGGGAGGGGGTGTCCCCAGGGCTTCTGCGTAGACCTTCCTACCCTAAGGGTCCTTACCCTGTGGGGAGGGGAGCCTGCATGGGGATTTCTGCCAGTTGCTGAGAATGTCCCTTCCAATCACCTACCGTAAAACTGGGGAATGGCCAGACGGGTGTGCACAGACAGCTAATCCCCTGGAAGATAATGGGCCAAGATTCACCTTTTCACCTGACCATCATACAACTCTAATTTGTCTGGTGGACCAGTTTTGGGGAATTAGCCTCAACTCAGAGTCAGTGTCTCTCACCCCCAAGAGACCTGGGTATGTTCTTCCCCCCCAGGAAAACAGCGCAGGCCCTTTGAGGAAGATCTGTCTGTGCTTGTGGTGGGGCTTCCTTTAGAGGCACTGATTTCACCCCAGCTAGTATAGCTCAGTTGGGTGGACATCATCTCTCCAAAGTGGAACCTTGCAGGTTCAATTCCCAGTAGGGGAACGTGCCTAGGCTGTGGGTTCCATCCCCCATCAGGGTGCCTATTATAGGCAATCGATTGATGTTTCTCTCCCTCTCTCCCTGGGCACCTGCCATGATCCTGCCCCAAGGCTTCCAGTGAATGCAGTGCCATGGGTGTTGGCCCTGTGTCCTGGTTTGTGCAACAGCTGGCAGCCAGCCGTGGGACCCAGGCCAGCACCCAGCATGACCTCCTAAACCCACAGAGATCTGGAGGCCAAGGACCCGCCGGGGTGAGAGAAACACCTGGGGCAGCCTTGCCACCCTAGGATGGCCAATCAGCACTGATTCAGTGGACAGGCCAGAAGATAGGTGTCCTGGGCATTAGGTCACTCACGACTGAGCAGGTCTCTTGAAGGAAGCTAATTGAATGGTGCCCCCACTGCCAAAAGATGCATCCACACCCTAATGCCCAGAACCTGTGAATGTGACCTTATTTGGGAAAAGTGGACTTGCAGATGGAGGTAAGGATCTTGAGATGAGCTCATCCCAAATTCCCTGGGTGGGCACTAAGTCTAATGACAGGATCCTTATAAGAGGAAAGCAGAGAGAGGAGAGGAAGAGGCCCAGAATGGACTGAAGCAGAGGAGAGCACCAGAAGTTTGGACAGGTGCACAGGATAGCTTCTGTCTCAGAGCCTTTAGAGACCGTCGCCCTGCCAACACCTTGACCACAAACTTCTGGCTTCCAGAACTGAGACAGTATACATTTCTGTTGTTTTAAGGTACCCAGTTGGTAGTAATTTGTTACAGCAGCCCCAGGAAACTGATGCAGAGACAGTCCAACACCCTCGACGGGATAAGCCGGTTGCCAGGGGGCCTCCTGATCTCTCGTGATGTGACATTGGGTGTCTAGACCAGTCAGGGAAGACTGGGTGGTCCAAGGAAGAAGCAGCAGCTCCCACCTGGCAGGAAGAGACCATGAGCTCACAGGAGATGTGGGCCGAGGCTCACCTGTTACCTGTGTGCTCAGGGCATATCCAGAACTGTCCCCAGACACCCACTCCCACAGTGGCTCCGGTGCTATCCGTTACAACAAAACCTACCTCCCAGCACCAGACACAGCAGATGGAAGCTGCAGAGAATGGCTGCATCTCTTCCTCTTCTGCCCTTCTCCCCAGCCTGTATGGTCACACTACCTACCTCTACCTGGATGACCTTCCAGCCATGGACCTGGGATCCGAGGTCCCTGAGGGGTTGTTCCTTACCCCACACTGCATCTGGCCCAGGTGTTCAGACAGCGACCTCCCATCCGCCCTGCCCCCTGAGCGTTCGCCTATCCTTTCTAAGTGTCACAGGGCTGCTGGTGGGCGAAAATAGGACACGTAGCAACCACTTTCGGGCAGGTAGGGGGCGCTGAGACCTGAAGAACCACAAGGGAAAGTGGTTCATGAGGCTAGAACACCAAAGAGCGTGGCCCATTGAGGCCCATAAAAGGTTGGTCAACGTAAGCAGCTTTGAGGTGTGGAGGGCACAGATGATTCTCTGCCAAATCCAGAGGGACTCCGCGCCGGGGTCACAGGCCAACTTCACCCTCACTGACAGCCGCAAGGGTCTTATTTTACAGGGGAGACGACACACAGCAGGGCAGGCGTGTCCCGGGAGCGGACACAGCTCCCTTCTGCGTGTGTCCTCCACATGTGCGCCTCCATTCTCGTGCATCTGCCGTGTCAGGGTGGGGGGCACAGTGGAGCAAACGGACAGGGAGTGAGGGAGAGAAGTGCAGACAAGCGGAAATGAACAAGGACAAAATTAAAGCGAGTGCGAAGAACATTAAACATGGGGTGGTGCGAGAACGTGGAGGACGGAGGCAGCGGCTTCGAGGGGGGACATCGGAAGTGGGGCCGCAGGAGGAAGAGGAGCCGCGGTGTCTGGGACGCGTTAAGGGGACGGCAACTGCAATGGTCGGGAGGCGGGACCAGAGGTAGCAGGGAGGCCAGTGGGTGTGACTCTGAGACTTGTATCCGTTGCTCAGGTTGGGGGGCGCGGGCGCCAGAGCTACCGCAGACACGCCCGCGCGGAACTGAAGGCCCGCGAGCTGTGGCCAACCCGGGCCTTGAGCGTGCGGACCGGAAGTGCGCCGGTCCGACCCCAGACTCGGACCCTGAACGCAGGGGCGGGGAGAGAACCGGGGTGGCGGCGGCGTTGAATGCCAGGAAAGAGCCGCCTCGCAAGCTGGGGTCGCAGCCGCACTGAGAATATCAATTACACATTGGGAGTGGCCTGCACCGGTTCCCTGGTCCCCGCCCCGCACGCAGCGCGGACACTTCCTGGCTCCTCCTTCCGGCCATCGCGGTACCGAGCAGGTTGGTGCCGCCGTGAGGGAGTCTCTTTATGGGGTCTGCTGGGAAATGTAGTTTCGCCGCCCTCCTGGTTGTCATGGCAACCGAGGCTGTTGCCGAATAGTCGATGCTCAAATCTGCGTCGTCGCCAAGGAAACGGCGCCCTGGACAAGCCGGGGGGCCCGCTCACCTAGTCCCTCAAAACGCGTGATTGGCCATTACGACGATTGATAGTCCTTGCTCCCATTCAGTCTTCCGGAAGGTCTGGGACCAGAAAAGATCCGCCGTTCCCAGCTTCTCTGGGGTGGAAAACAGCTGGAGGGCTCTGACATTTCCCGGCCAGTGAGCTCCTGGCGACACCGCTGGGAGTGGTACTCGAGCGTCTGGGTGGCAAAGCGCCACAGTCAATTCTAATACGTGCAGCTCCGTTTGAGAGCCATCGCTCCCTCAACCCTAAAGGTGATGCTAACCCCGCTGGCTCGCCTAGGTGGGAGGAGCGGGTCAGGCCTCCCACCCATTTATCACCTTCATTTGTTCCCATGTACCCCGTGGCTCCTGCCCTACATAGACACGTCTAGTTTTGTTAGTCGACTTAGCTCACCAACCCAGCGTGTGATGGCCCCAAATGTGTTCCCGCTATGCGTCTCAGGGAGCCTGAGACTGTTCGGTTCCCTCTCTCAATCCTGTGGGTGTCTGGACGTTAAACGCGCTGCATCGGGGTCAAGTTTCCCTGTCCAGGGACAAAGTCAGGGCTTGATCTGGAATTCTGCGTGGGACTTTCCATGCTCAATGAGGTGAAGCAAGTGGTGGCTGAGGGGCACTTGGAGGGTCGCTTACCTGTGTGTCTACCCTGGTGGCACACGAAGGCCTTGCCGCAGTTATTGCAGAGGAAGGAGCACAATCGCTGGCTCTCTGTGTGAATGTGCCGTTGAGTGAGCAGGTTCCTTACCATTGGCTGAAGGCCCCCGTGCGTTCCCTGGGGCTTCTCACCGTTGGGTCCTCTGGTGCGCAACAAGGCTTACCGAAATTGGGACTTCTCATGCCTGTGTGTGCTCTTCAAAACGACTTCCTGCTCTGGATGCACAGAAAGGGCCTCTCACTGCAGTGAATTACCTTGTGCTTCCACAGATCCACCCACCATACACAGGTCTTATTGCTGTAGAGGTGTGAGGCTGCTTGCACTCAAGGAGGTTGGAACTGCAATCAAAGGTGGGCACCAGAAGCCTGTTGACTAAGTGGATCCTCCCCCCTTCCTAGGGCTAATGCTGGGAACAGCAACATAAAGACACCCCACTACACGCACTGGTCACACATGGGGGCTTCAGGAACCAGACCCTTGGCCACACAGGCACTGGAGAGGAAGTGGGACTCCCACATGAGAAATCCAGCTCCCTCAAATTGTCAGGTTCCCAGACTGGAGCTCACACCAAGGCCAGAGCACAAGGAGCCGGCACCCTGGGGAAGTTGTCCTGCTGCCTGCTATCCCTCCACGCAGGTTCCACTTCCACGAGGGAGCCTCTCAGCTGTCCTTTGCAAGGGGCGTTGGCTCCACCTCGGGCCTCTCCTGAGAGCCCAGAGTAGCCTAGGGACTCTCCCATGCTCAGCATCCTGAGCTGGAGACTGCATCCTGGGACAGGCCTCCAATTTAGAGATCTGGTTGCAGAATCCAGAAAAGCTGAGTAGAAAAGCTGGAAGTTCCCAGGAAGGAAAAAGACACCAAGAGCCATGAAGGCAAACCCCAGCAGCCGAGGCATCCTAAATGGCTTGACCATATTTCCTCAATAGTCCTGAAAGTTTTAAAAAGGGAAGAAATGTAAAGAAAGGAATTTCAGTGAGAGCCGAAGACAGCCAGCTCAGTAGGTGAGGTGGTCAGGGGTCATTTCGTTGCCTCTTCAGGAGTGGAACCTCCCATCTTTCACCTGTCTAGAGGCAGGGAAGGAGGGGACAATCACAATACACCCATGGCTGGTGGAGCAGGGCAGGTGAGAGGTTAGGACATAGTTGAACACTTGACAGAGTTGTGGACAGTGGCCCTCAGTCCAACTGCATGGGTTCAACCCAAGATGCGTGACTTTCCTGCTTGGGCCTCAATTTCCCTATCTGTAAAGTAGGAATAACAGGGCAACCACTTCAGGGACGGTGGGGTTGAGCTCCAGATCTTTTTGTGGTGCCTGATCTGCATTTAAAGCCCTATAGTGGCTCTGGGTGCTAATTTTTGCAGATTTCTTTAGATCTAAAGGCTAAGGATTTTGGCCAGGATTTTGGATTCCTCTCTCTGAATCCTCATTTCCCCATCTGTAGAATGAACAGGATGCCATCACCTTTCTAGAGCTGGCGTCATGACTAAATGAATCAATCTGTGTAATAGTCTTTTTTAAAAATATTTTTATTTATAGATGAGAGAGGGAGAGAGAGGTTTGTTGTTCCACTTATTTGTGATTTCTTTGGTTGCTTCCTGTATGTGCCCTAACTAGGGATCAAACCTGCAACCTTGGCATATCGGGACGATGCTCTAACCCACTGAACTACCCAGCCAGGGCTTTAACAGTCTTGGCACAAGGCTGGATGGTGCCTAGCAGACCCTCAGAAAATTGTGGCTTCTTTTAGCTAATTTATAAATGGGTCGTTCATTCAGCTGACATTTATGGAACTCGATTGTGTGTCAGGCTCCAGGCGCCATGCAGCCATCTCCAGAATTTGGAGCTACCCTAGCTGAGGCTCTGGTGAGTACAGGGCTTTGTCCAAATCTTAATCTCCATACACGGCAGGCAATGAGCCACCAAGCGGTTTAGGACCAGAGGCTCGACTCGGGGGGGTGGCCCAAAGCCTTGTAGTCCCTCTAGGCCGCGACCAACCCCGGACTAGCCAAAGTCAGAGCCTGTGGCCCCTACATTCGGGAACTAACAAAACAAACCCCACAGCGGTTCCACCCGGACCTGAAGTGCAGGGGGGTCCAACCGCTCGCGCTTCAGCGGCGCCCTGAGTGTACTGATCTGGGCTCCCGGAGGACGGCCGTCTCGGTGGTTCTTTAGGCCATCGAGGCGTCCAGGGTCCCTTTATTCCCAAAGCGACCTTAAGATGAGGCCAGGACGCAGAGCCTTCCGTTTTCTTTCGGTCTTGAAGGAAACGGTGGGGAAGTCCTGTGAGGGCAGCACAGAGGCTTGAGGGGAATGTAGTTCCGCCCTGGTCGGAACCGGATTCTCCGCGGGCTCGTTTGCGGTGGAGAATCCCGCAGGGAAGGAATTAGCGAATTTATCGAAGCTCAACTGCGCGTCGGAGTTACCATGGCAACCATGGAGCCTACCCTCTTCCCCGCCTCGGTGATGGGAGGAGTGAAAACGGCGGCTTCCGGATAAACTGGAGCCGTCCTGCGATTCGCCGTTGCCTTGGAAACGTCTCATGTCATTCCCGCCTTTCAGTCATTGGATGCTGGTGATTGGTTGTTTCCAAAGGAGGGTGGGACTACTGGCCTGCTATCAGCCTGCCCTTGTGCGGAACTGGGGCATGCTGGAGTGCCCCCTCAAATTCTTGAGCTATTTCCTTGGAGTCCCAAAATACCGAAGGCCAGCTTCTCTCGGCTTCCTGATCTATAATTTTCTAAGTTTCTTGTCACTAGTTTCGCCAAAATCGGATGCCTGTTTCTCAGCCAATATTCGTCTCTAGTCGTTCTCCAATTTTGTCTCTGTGTCCCCCTAAAACCCAGGTCCTTGCTTCTCCTCTAGTGAAGGCCTTGGATTTCCCCTGTTCAAGTCTAGTTTCCCGTTTCTCCCCCTACTTGTGCCTTGCACCCGCAAATCACAGCCACCGCGAATCCGTGTCTGTGAGACTGTTCTGAATTCCTATCTTTCCAATGCACAGTGGGTCACTCTTGTGACGTCTGTAACCAAGTAACCACCGGGAGCCAGATCACAAAGTTCCACACCGGCCTTGTCTGGTTCTGTTCTCATTTCTATGCTGAAGGGGGAAACTGAGGTTCAGAGGGGTGGGCCTCTGTCTGCTTTGAAGAGAAAGAGGCAGGGTTGGGGGACCCTCTGGGTCCTGCCGAGTGTGCTAGTGAATGGTGTCACTGCCTAAGCCCATCCACCCTGCTTTCCCCCAGTCAGCACCTCCCCAGGGGCATTCCCCATGTCCAGGAAGAGCCCACAGGGATCAGAGGGGGTCTGTCCAGGACCAGAAAGAAACCCACTTAGCCCCTCTCCATCCTCAGCGACCCCAGTGAGATGCCCAAGTTTGCCGCTTTGCACATACCAGCGGTAAGAAGGGCAGGGGTATGGGCCATGGGCTGCAGGGTCCTGGCCTCCAGGTGTGGCTCCTGTGCCCCCGGCCAGAGACTGAGGTCTAACTCCCTACACAGGCCAGCTTCAGAGTCTGTGTCCTGAGCAGTAACATGAGGTATTACGAATAACAGGCCACGGGTACCCAGAGTCTCCTATCTGAGATGCTCCTTAATTGGTGTAGGGGCAGGGTTGAGCCTTTACAATCAGCCGGTCAGTAAACAAGCAGTGTAGCTGCTGAGCACCTGCTATGTGCATGCTCAGGGCGGGTGGGCAAGTGGGGTCGCTGTGGACAGATGGAGGCCCTCTTGGCTGAGCCCCTTGGAGGCTGATGTAGACACCGGGAGTTGGGGAGCCTCCTGCTCCACCAGATGCCACCCCATGCCGTCCTGTCGGCCAGCATGGGTGTGTAGCCGCAGTGGTCGTTGCCTCTGAGAAGCCCACCCGGGTAGAGTCCACATTCTAGCTCAGCACCAGGGTCTAGGTTTAGGAGGCGCCTAACAGGTGGGATGGGTGTGTAAAGGGCTGACACATGCTCTCAACGATGGCCTTCGCGGCCACTAGGTATGTATGCAGAGAGGGCAGGGCACCCACCACCATGCCGATCGACACCCTGCACCCGTCCAGTGACCTGAGCGTCAACACAGGCTCCAGGTGGACCAAAGAGGGTGGGGGTTGTCTTCCAGGCCACCTTCTGGGCACAGCCACAAGCCCCTCGTACAGCGCTCCCCCCCGACCTGCACCTGAACGCGATAACGGGGGCCGAGAAGAGACAATGGGGGATCCCGAGCTGCTGTTATGAGAGGGGTCAAGCTGGAAAGATGTTCCTTCCCCGCCCCGAGCTCGCGAGTGTGGGACCCTACGAGGGTTGCCCGCGCACGCGCGCACCACGGGGCTGGAACCAGCAGAGGGCAGTCGTGACCACAGGACTCCCAGTCCGACGCCCGAGACGTAGCGCGCGCGTACCAGTGAAGCCGACATCACCCGGACGAGGAACGAGACGGTGCCGAACTGCCCAGCCCTGCTAGAAACCTGCGGCAGGCGGACGTGCAATCTGCGGCCAAGCATAACGGCGAACGCTAGCGGGACTTCTGCCCACATTAGACATGGCGGTGCTGGCCTTACAGAGACCTCTGCGGTGGGACGTCAGATATCCGCCAGGAATTCTAGTGGCTACGCTTCTGCAAGTGCGCATGCGCTGAAGGATTTTCGCGTACTGTGTGACGCATTAGAGGTCTTTACATTCTTGCTCCGGATTTGTTCACAAGTGTATCGTGCTTTTACCGCGAGGGTTGCCTCTGCTGACCCGGAAGTTTTCGTTCCCGTTAAAAGCATAGGTCCGCAAAGCGCGGCCTCTTCCTGTCTGTGCCAGCGGAGCGCGTGGTCTACGCGGAGCGACAGAGACGGCCCGGCAGTGCGCTCAGGTGAGGCCGTCGGGAGGTCGGGGGTTTGACGGACGTTCCAGAGTCTTCAGAGAAGCCATGGGCGGGCCCTGAGGTCCTAGGCTTCTCTTGTGGGTCCTCACCTCCCTTTCCGGAAAACGTGTAGGAGCCGGGAGGAGGCGCAGGGGGTTACTGGAGTTCCGTTGCCCCTGTAGCTTTGCCCGCAGCGGGGCTCCGGACTGTGGGATTGGCCTCTGCAAATACGCGTTGAGATAGGACGTTCCCGTTATTCTGAGATGCACGATGTGTTCTCCACTCTGTACATGGTTTCCTCCTTAATAGCAGACCCTCGTGCCTTCTTAGTGCCGGACACGAACCGCATGCTTTGTCTGGTGCTGCTCAGGACTCGTGCAGTGATCTTTGATGGCAGTTTCCGTTTTGCTGATGAGGAAGCAGAGTCCAAAGCAGTTAGATGACTCTCACAGAGCTCCTTAATGACATGATTGGGGCTTGAACTCCAGCGGATGCGATGTCAGAGCATTTGGCATCACCTGCCCAGCTGTGGTTCATGCTGTTGACCCCAGGGTTCTTGGGTGACAGATACATGCTTCTTGCTGACACCTGAGTGGTTTCTCTAGGGCTCAGAAAGGTGGAGTCAGAATTTCACAGCCTGCCTGGGTTCCTCATGACTTCTGAATTCTCAGGATATGGGCCGTTCTTAAAGTCAGTGGTGGGTGCGCCTGGGCTCTGACGATTTCTGTCCCTAGGATGACCGACTGGGATCCGGCTGCACCTGCAGTAGCAGAGACCCCTGACATCAAGCTCTTCGGGAAGTGGAGCACCGATGATGTGCAGATCAATGACATTTCCTTGCAGGTTAGGGGAGACGTGGTGGTTGTGATCCCCAAGCTGGGGATGGGGGCACATGTGTATTCTTTCAGGAAGGTCACTTGAAACTTGTAGCTGTCCTGCTTAGTCAAGAGTTGAACACGTGACAGGTGAAAGGGGGATCCCTGGACCACCACACCCACCGTGTCCATTGTTCAACCAGATGTGTACAGAGGTTGCTACAATTTTTGTCACTAGATGGTTCCTTCCTCGGAAGGAGCATCACATCCCATGGATTGTTATTTTTGTAGGAAAATATACATAACACAAAATTCACTGTTGTGACCATTTTTAAGGGCAGGGGTTCAACATCATTCTTTTGCATATGGAAACCCACTTGTCCCAGTACCGTCTAGTTTTTATTTTCAGTTTTGTGCATTTTATTTAACAGATTTAGGCTATAGGATGTTTGTAATTTAAATCTCTTCTCTACACTATATGTATATATCCAAGCAGTGTTTGTTAAAGAGAGTGTGTTGGTCTTGGCATACTTGTTGAAAATCAGTTGAGCATAGATGTTGATTTTGCTTTAATTGGTTTTAGAAAAAGAGGAAAGGAGAGAGGGGGAAATAATCCATTTGTTGTTCCACTTATTTGTGCATTTATTGGTTGATTCTTGTATGTGCCCTGAATGGAGATCAAACTTGAAACCTTGGCATAGTTGGTCAGTGCTCTAACTAACTGAGCCACCAAGCCAGGGCCTGAGCATAGATGTTTATTCCTGGAATCGATTCTGTTCTGTGGGATTATATGTCTATCCTTATTCCTGATGCATTGCCTTTTTTTTTAATTTTTCAGTGATTGATTTTTAAAAAGAGGAAGGAATAGAGAAATATCAATTTGTTGTTACACCCATTTATGCATTCATTGGCTGATTTCTTTTTCAAAATAATATTTTTAGTTTTATTTTTTTAAGATTTTATATATTTTTAGAGGTAGGGGAAGAAACATCGCACATCACCAACTGAGGACTTGGACCACAACACAGGCATGTGCCCTGACTGGGAATTGAACTGGCTACCTTTCAGTTCTCAGACCTGCACTCAATCCACTGAGCCACACCAGCCAGGGCCATTGGTTGATTCTTGTATGTGCCCTGACCGGGGATCAAACCCTCAACCTTTTGTGTATCAGGGCAGTGCTCTAACACCTGAGTTACCTGGCCAGGGTTCTGACAGACTGTCTTGATCACTGCAGCTTTGTAATAGGTTCAAAATCAGAAAATGGCGGCCTTCTACTTTATGTTACCTCCGTATTGTTGTACACTTGGCCTCATTAGCACTTTTGTGGGTCCTTACTGAAGCAAAAAATATGTATATATTTTGCGACTGCATTTGTACATAGATGAATAAAATTCAGGCTGGATTATATTTATTATTCCTCCTTTTTATGTTATAAGGAATTGAGCCCTGGCTGGTGTGGCTCAATGAATTGAGCACCAGCCTGCAAACCAGAAGGTTGCCTGTTTGATTCCCTGTCCACATGCCTGAGTTGGGGCTATGCGAGAGGCAAGTGGTTGATGTTCTCTCTCACATCGATGTTCCTCTCTCTTTCTCCCTCCTCTCCTCTCTAAAACTAAATAAACAAATCTTAAAAGGAAGAAAAAATAAAGTTACATGTTTACACTTTATGTTTTTGTGGCAGCCTGGGGCTCATAACCAAGACCCCACATGTGGTTGGGACCACCCTAAGTGGGTGCTCAGTGCCTCTGGTCCATCCTGCTTCTGACCATGGCCCTCTCTCCCTGCTGCCCCAGGATTACATCGCGGTGAAGGAGAAGTATGCCAAGTACCTGCCCCACAGTGCAGGACGCTATGCCGCCAAGCGCTTCCGCAAGGCGCAGTGCCCCATTGTGGAGCGCCTCACCAACTCCATGATGATGCACGGCCGCAACAATGGCAAGAAGCTAATGACTGTGCGCATCGTCAAGCATGCCTTTGAGATCATCCACCTGCTCACTGGCGAGGTAGGGACTGAGCCCAGGTGGGCAGAGCATGCCCTCTGCAAACCCTAAAGTCATCAGCCACCCCATGGTGTGCGTGCTGGTGTCCTACAGGTTTTAGACCAGAGTAGGGTACTGGCTGGACCTCAGGCTCATTGTCCCCCACCCCCTAGAACCCCCTGCAGGTCCTGGTGAATGCCATCATCAACAGTGGCCCCCGGGAGGACTCAACCCGGATTGGACGAGCTGGAACAGTGAGGCGACAGGCTGTGGATGTGTCCCCTCTGCGCCGTGTGAATCAGGTGGGCCTGGGGCTTTAGGCACACATGGCTGGGCTGGTATAGCAATCAGACCTTGGCAGAGTCCTGCCTGGGCAGAGGCCGGCAAGTGGAAAGGTTCATCCCTGTCTGCATGTTTTACCTGGGGTGTCATTTCCTCCAGGAAGCCTTCCTGAATTCCTCCCCCATGCAAGGGAGATCCTAGCTCTGGACCTGTTGGGCTGAGGTGCTATTTGATTTTGGGTGTATATTTTTATACTGTGTGTGTGTGTGTGTGTGTGTGTGTGTGTGTGTGTGTGTTTTGGACTATTTAAGAATCAACTGCAGACATTCTAACCATTTCCAGCTCAACTTCAGTGGATGTCTCTGAGAACATGGGCGTTCTATCCCCACTGTCACCCCTGAGGAATTTAACAGCAGTTGAGTGTCTAGCGTTCCCTCAGTGTCCCCAGCACACCGATTATAGCTGTTTGTTTCCAATCAAGGGTCCGGGCCAAGAGCACACATTACATTGTGTTTCCCTGTCATGGCAGGTCTCCAGTCTCCTATAATCGGGGACCCAACCTCAACCTTTGTGTCTGTCTACACTTATTTTTTGGTCCTCAGTCTGATCCCAGATCTGGCAGCACTGTGGGCTCCTGCCATTTCATTTTAGTGAGCAAGTGGGTGGCAGTGTGGTAGCCAGCAGTTCTGGGGGGCCCAAATGGACCTTGGCCCTGTGGTTTGGGGCATCCTCTTTCCCAGGCTTAGTGGACCCCCTGTGTTCCCTAGGCCATCTGGCTGCTGTGCACAGGTGCCCGTGAGGCTGCCTTCCGGAACATCAAGACCATCGCCGAGTGCCTGGCAGATGAGCTCATCAATGCAGCCAAGGTGGGTGAGGATGCTGGGGGCACTCAAGAGGCGGGGTCCTCCCACATCCGGAGCTAACAGTGTGCCTCTTTCCAGGGCTCCTCCAACTCCTACGCTATCAAGAAGAAAGACGAGCTGGAGCGTGTGGCCAAGTCCAACCGTTGATCACTGGCTGTGGTGATCACACCCAATAAATCTGTTTGCCCCTTGGGCAGCACCACCCATCTGTGCCACTGTCTGTCCTTGGGGGTCTCTGGGAGCTGGGGCAGGGCAGCTCCAAGTCCCGAGGAGCTGTTCATATCCCTGGCTCATCTGTGGGGACCTGGATTCCCCAGGAAAGCACTACTGCCTCGGAACTGTGGCTCCCCAGGGTGCTGGCCTGGCCACCTGGAGTGGTCCAGCTGGCTGGAAATGAGAGGGGTAGGGTCATCTTCACAGTGGTGTCACTCTGATCAGCAGAGGGTCTTGGTGGGTGCCCATGAGGTCTGGGTGGCAGCCTACCATCCTGAGAGACCTAGAAGCAGCATGGAGAGGAAGCCAAGCTGGGGTCTGGGCCATGACCACTTCTTGCCCCCCACCCATAAAACCAGAAGTCCCACTCTGGCCAGGCTGTCCCCAGAGGCTGTAATCTGCCTCCCTGGCCACACCGCCACCCCAGGTTCTTCTCTACCAGTGCCTCCCAAATGAATTCAGGAGGTGTTTGGCCGGGAGGGGGCGGGTGCTCACCTGAGGTCCCTAGGCTGTGTTCTGTCACTCTGCCATCTATCACCTGCCCACCACCCTCAACATCCGCTGTGTTCATCCTGGTGGGCGTGACAAGCAGTCTGACTAGTCTGGCGGGGACCTGGAGGGCAGAGGCTCCACCTCGGGCTCCCTCCCACAGGGAGGGGCACTTCTGTCCCTCTTGACAGTAGGCCAAGGATTGGGGTCAGAACTGGCAGGGACTTGCCAGCCAGAGGGAGGAGGCTCCAGCAGGTAGGAAGGGTCTGATGGCTGTTTGGGGTCTGTCATTGATGGGGACCTGGGACCCCTATTGTGGGCTTCCCTGCTCTGCTACTGGGCACCTATCCTGAGACTCCTGTGTCCTCTGTCTTCACACCTGTCCCTGGAGTTTCTGTGCCCCCGCAGGGTCTATTGGCCCAGCCGTCCTGGGAGTCCCTATCTGTTCTTCCTCATACCGGTCTAGGTCCTCCTTGGAGCCACTCAGTTCCTCTCAGCCCCTGACTCTGGGTCCTCTAAGTCTAGCTCATAATCTGCAGTGTCTCCTGAGTTCATCTCTAGTCCATCCTGGGTCCCTCCCTGTCCCCAATCCTCTTCAGAGCCCCTGTCTTCCCTTCTGCCAACCCCTCCCCCCCAATTCCTGATCCTGTCTCTACTTCCCACTTTGGACACCTTCCTCTGCTACTACCCTGAGTCTCTTCTGTCCCCCCATCCGGTCTCTGCTCCTGGGCCCTGCTCCACATTGAGGAAATCCCCTGCAGCATGCAGACCCTCCATCCTTGCACCGCCTCTCCCCGCAGGCCCGGTCCGGATGCCCTGCCCTGGGCTTCCCTGGCTCCGCCACCCGAGGGCCGCTCAGACCTCGGGCCCTAGCTCCCCCGGCTCGCTCTCTTCGCCGCGGTCCCCAGGCCGGGGGGAGGAAGAAGACGAGGACGAGGAGGATGGGGACTGCATCCAGAGCTCGGGCCCCATACTGCCCCCCGCGTCCCCTGTGGAGTGCCTCATCTGCGTGTCGCCCTTCGACAGCGTATTCAAGCTGCCCAAGCGCCTGGACTGCGGCCACGTCTTCTGCCTGGAGTGCCTGGCTCGCCTGTCGCTGGCCACGGCGGGTGGCGGCGACGCGGTGGCCTGCCCGATGTGCCGCGCGCCCACACGCCTGGCCCAACGCGGGGGGCTGCCCGCTCTGCCCACGCAGTCTGGCCTGCTGCCCCGCGAGGCGCGCGCTCCGCCCACGCACCAAGGCTCCGTGCGCTTCGACCGGCGCCGCGGGCTGCTCTACCTGCGCCCGCCTCCTGCGCCGGGGTCGCGCAAGACACGCCCCGCGCGCCCGCCGCCCCCGCCCCCGCTGCGCCTGGGCCGCCCGCTGTCGCGCCGCCTGACGCTGGACAGCCCCACCTGGGTCTTTAACGCCGCCGTGGCGCTGGCCGTACTGGTGGCCTCCGGCCTGGTCGTCTCCGGCATCTACATCTTCTTCCTCATCCCGCACGCCGCCTCTTCCGGCCCCGCGCGGCCCCAGCTTGTGGCGCTTGCCCCGGCTCCCGGCTTCTCCTGGTTCCCGGCGCGGCCCACGTCCGGGGCGCCCTGGACCCCACCCTGGACGCCAGGCCCCACGGACCGCGACCCAGACGCCGTCCTGCCAGGGACTGCGGAAGATGCACTGGAGCCCCAAGGGAGCCCTGGGGACACAGAGCAAGTGGAGGGGACGCTGGACAGGCCCTTAGACGGCGAGTGGGAGGCAGAGGATTACCCTGGCTGGGTCCCTGGGGCACGGGCCAGGAGAAGAGTATGGGGAGCACAGTGAACCCATCTCTGCTGCAGATCCAATCTTCAGTCCTGGGGAGCTCGGTGTTACCCTGGAGGCCCTGCCAGAACCACTTGCCAGGTTCCCCTTGAGGCTTAGCAGGCAGCCTGGCAGGCACGCATTTCTCCAGAGGGAGGCCTGGTGGGATCATCGCCACTGGACAGGGATCCTCTCAGGAAGAAACCGTTGAGAACACCTCTGCCCCCAATCCCTGCGGGCATTCAGCTGCGGATCTTTGTAAAGACCCTACTGGGAGGCGCTCCTAAACCTGGTCTTCGTGAGGGTGCCGTGGGAGTCCCCAGATCGTCATCTCTGGTGGGAGTCCAGCTGGAGAGCCTCCCTCACTGGCCTCTGCAGGGGACCTGCTAGGGGCACCCCAGCCCTGATCTTCACAAGGTTCCCACTGAGTCACCATTAGAACCCTGGGGGAGCATCCTCTCTGTAGTAGGGGCCAAAGGTTCTGAAGGTCCAGGCAGGTGGCTGTGGTGGCCCCATCTGGACCTTGGAGGGCAAAGCTACTGCTGCTGCTATTGGCTGGAAACAGCCCCTCTGACTGGGCCACTGCAGGGTTGACCCCCGTCCAGGTGGTCCAGTTTGTTTTATATTCCACTGCTTGCAGGCTGGACCAGGTGGGATCAAGCTGTCTCCACTGCTACCCTGCATACCTGGCTGAGGCCAGCGCTGGGGAGGGACAGATAGGGCCTGACCCTCAAAGACTGGCTCCCAACTGGGTGCTGAGAACAAAGTTTCCATAGAGGCCTCAACTTCCTCTATGAGTCCTGGCTTCTGGGGTCCTCCTGATATTCTTTGGGGGCCTGAGACCACTGTGTCACCCAGGCTCACAGAGGTCAAGGTTGCCCTCTGGGTCAGTGTCGCATGATTTGGGAGGTTGCCCCTGTACCTCCTTGGCAGCTGGAGTCCCCATCACCCCCATCTCCATTCATTCAATTCTCAGGGACAGTTATATATAGCACCTCCTCTGCCAGGGTCCATCAGCCTTTCCTCTTGGGCCCCCAGGTGAAGCCTCAACCCTCTTGTGGACAGCTGCCTCCAGGGGGATCAGCTCTTGGTTCCTGTCCTCCTCCTCTCAGAAGCCTTCCTGGTTTAGTCACTGCAGAGTAGATGGCAGCCACCCTCAGGACAACATGAGTCATCTGCCCTGACCCCCAGGCCCTGAAACTCCCATCCTGCCTCATCCCAGGATTGGGGTGCTGTGTGTTGTGGGTGGACCTCCAGCATTTTCCAGTGTCACCTCTATTGGCCTAGAGACTCCTGTTTGGCCCTGGCTTGTTTGGCTCAGTGGATTGTGTGCTGGCCTGCAAACCGAAAGGTTGCTGGTTCGATTCTTGGTCAGGGCACATACCTGGGTTGCAGGGCAAGTCCCCAGTTGGGAGTGTGTGAAAGGCGACTGATTGATGTTTCTCTCTCCCTCTCTTTCTCCCTCCCTTCCCCTCTCCTTAAAACTAAATAAAATCTTAAAAGAAAAAAAAAAGACTCCTGTTTGGTTTGTTTACATGTTTGTTCTCAGCCCCTGGCATAGAGTGAATGCCAAACAGTTCTCTGGGGAATGACAGCATCGCAGGTGACCGGTGGGCAGCCTGGGAATGCCTGTGGACACCCTGGGCTGACGCGACTGCCAGTCACCCTGATGCAGGCAGTCAGCAGAGCTCCTTCTCATGTGAGCTGCTGCTTCTAGGTGGAAAGACAGAGCGGGAACAACAGGGTGTCCAAGGGAGTGTCTTCCCAGACCAGTTCCTGTCCCATACCTGTGTGCCAGTGTCACAGCCCAGCCCCACAGGGAGGGGACCTGATCAGGCAGGCGCAAGGATGGCAATAAGTATATTTTTCTGGCTGCTGTGACTTATTTTCACCAACTCAGTTCCTTAGAACACACACTATCCCACAGTTCTGCAAGCAGAAGTCCTGGTAGCAATCTTACTGGACTAAAGTCCAGGTGTCCACAGGGCCTTCTGGAGTTCCTTCTGGAGGCTCCAGGGGAGAATTTGTGTCCTTAGCTTCTTCAGCTTCTAAGCTGCATTCCTTGGCTTCCTCCGTCTTCAAGGCAGCAGCATAGTATCTTCAGATCTCTCCCTCTCTAGCCCTCCTGCCTTCCTCTTTCACTTATAAGGACACCGTAATGACACTTAGATAATCCAGGATAATCTCTCTGGTTCAAATTCCTTAATTTAATCACATGTGCAGGTCCAGTAGGTACCCAAGCAAGGTATCAGATTCAGATTCCAGGGATTAGGATCTGGACATCTGTGAGAGCCATTATTCACTTTATATAGCTACTTAGCTGCCTCCTCATCCCATCTCTCCCGCCTGGGTTGCAAGGATCGGAGCAGGAGACCTTCTGGGGATGGGTCCAGCCAGGGGAACCAGAAAGGAACCCTTGACTGGTGGTATATGGAAGAGGGAGATAGGATGCTCTCTGCCCGAGAGTGTTAAGGAAGGCTGCCTGGAGGAAGAGACCTCAGAACTGTAACTTCAAGGACACTAAGGGGAAATGATAGCTGGCATTGACTCAGGGGGACCTAAGGCAATGAGGTGGCGGCTGAGATTAGTGGACAGGGCTGGCCTCTCCCTCCCTGTGCTAACCAGTTTCCTGCTGGGGGCTCCAAGGAAGCATGACTTCTCCACCCTCAGCTGGGAGCCTGAGGCCTCAGTCTCTCCTCCTGTAAAATGAGGCTGACGACAGAGCCCAGGGACCGCTGAACATTCCTGTCTGCTGATTACTACCTCGATGCCTGTCCGCCCACTGCCCATGAACAAAGGGGCTGCCCGAAACCACCCAGGGGCCAGTCTCATGGGGGGCTGCTCCGCATCGTTGCCTTTCAGCCTCTGTGGCCACTTGGCGCTGTGCTCTCCCAGGTCTCCCTCTGCCCACTCCATCCCTGTTCCAGGCTTGCTCCTCCTCCCAGCTCCTGTGAACACCCAGACAGCAGGTCACCCTCAGTGCACAGCATGGTGCCCGAGAGGCCTGTACCTGCCAGACTTTGTTTCCCTCTTCTGTAAAGCGGGCGACACTAAACACTCCATTTGCAAGAAGAATTCGTTAATCCACAAGTATTTATCGAGCGTCTGCTGTGTACCAAGGGTGCACTGGGGGCACCTCAGGCCCAAGGAGGGACCTCACATGGCAGGTGGTGTCCAAAGGACTACGCAGAAGAGCCATCATCTTGGCCACACTACCTCCCCCGCAACACTCGTGGGGCCTCCAATTCAGCAAATTTTCCCTGGGTCCTCCCCCAGCTCTCCTCAAACTCTCCCCCGAGAGAGCGGCAGTGTCCAGATTGACGGATTGGGAAACTGAGGCTGGGTGGCTGGGCAGGGCGTGGACTCGAATGGGGACCAGAGAGCTTTCTGCAAAACACCTCCCCTCAATTCCACGCTCTGGTCCGACCCGGCAACTCGGTTTTCCCTCCTCCCCCCGCCGCGGCCCATGCCAACACCTCCCACCCCCAGTGCCGCGGCTGCGGTTCTCTCCGCCTTGGTTCTCCCCTCCTCGGACCCGGCCTCCGGCGCACAGACTGTGGTGGGACATCCAGCTCTCGTGTCTTCCCAGCTCGGGTGTCCGCGGGCCGGGGGAACCTACTGGACGCCATTGGTCCGGCCGCAACCCGGACCCTCCGCCCCGAGTGGTTCCCAAGTGAACCGCGTTTCTAGCGGGCACGGCTCGCGCGGAAACGCCCCTCTCCTGGGCCGTCCTGGGTTCGCGTCTCCACGCACGCACTGTGGGACGCTTTAAGGGAAAGGTAGCACTGTGCGTCCTGCCGCAGCTGGGAACGCCCACCCTGTCGCCGTAGCAACGACCAAGCGGCCCCGCGAGAGAATCTGGGAAATGAAGGGCGAGCGCGAGGCGGCCGCGGACTCGCAGCGTCGCTGGCAGCACCGGCGGGGGCGGGACTTCCGGCGTTGCCCTGGCGGGGCTCGGTTGGCCCCCGGCGGTGAGTTTGTGCGGGCCTGCGGCGAGTGCGGGCAGGCGGGCCGCTTCCCTCGAGCCCCGCCGGCGGCGAAGGAGGAGGGCGGGGACCCTTCGCACGCTCGGGCGCCCCCCGGGATGGCTCCGTCTCCGTGAGTCTCGCGTGTCCCGCGTCCGCGGAGGCAGCTCCGCAGCCGTAGGCACCTCGTACCCGGCGGAGACCCGGCTTCGAAGTTTCTTCGACGGGCGGAGGTGGCTGCGCTCGGGGCGTCGGCGGCGTTCAGGCTCGGCCACGCTCCGCCCGCAGGTTCCGATGGCCGAGGAGGCGCCGGTGAGTGGCAGGGATCCGCTTCCGAATGAGCCCAGGAGGGAACAAGGCTGGGGAGGGGGTGGACAGCTGAGCAAAGGCCGGAGCTCGGAGATGCGTGCGTGGCTCCGGGCGGCGGGGCTGCCTGGGGCGGGCGGGGGAGTTGTTGCTCTCCATGGTGTCACTCCGGAGACGCCACGTGCAGAACTGGCCGTTGGGGCGGACTGGAGAGGTTGTGCGGCGCTGTGTGCCTGGAGGGCAGCTGGACCGGGTTCTTGTGACAGAGAGAGAAGGACGAGCCCCGTGAGGTGATCCCCGGGGCTCGGGGATCTGGCTGGCAGGAGATAGGGGGCGCCTGGGCTCCTGGTCCGGTACGTAGTTGGCATATGTCTGGCCCCCCAGCCTGTTGCTGTGGGCTGGATGCAGAGTCCAGAATAATATGAGGAGCGATATCGGGGGCCCTGGTAATTCTCTGAGGTGTAGGGATCTTAGGAAGAAAGAGGGTTGAGAGTACGGGTGCGGGATTGGGGCTCAAAGGCAGAGATGAGGCAGGACCCTGAGCCACAGGTCAAGAGCCTGGATGTGTTTCTCTGTTTATATTTTGGTTGGCTTTTCTGCTCACTGTTGACTCGAAGGCTCAGTTGACTCCATCATGGCAGGGGGTGACCTTTGAGGACGTGGCCGTGTACTTCTCCCCGGAGGAGTGGAGTCTCCTTAATTCCACCCAGAGGAGCCTGTACCGTGATGTGATGCTGGAGAACTTTGCACTCATTGTCTCGCTGGGTAAGACTCTCACATTCTCCCAGCAACCTGGCCATGTCTGCCTTTTCCCCATGGGAACTGATGTTCATCCTAAAGCCCCAGAGGCTGCTTTCAGGTTCCCTGGGTTGGTGCCCAGTACCAGGATTGGGCTGTGCTTGTCCGCCCTCTCTCTGAGCAGCGCTGTTGGCAACCTCAGCCTGTTGCCCCAAGGCCTTCCGGGAGATGTCTTGGGGTTCAGATGTTACAATTTTCCCAACAAGTCCCACACAGCTCTGTCTTTTTCTGTGACCCTGCTGAAACCATGGGCCCTCTGCTCCCAGTTTTGCTTCTCCCTCCAAAGAAAATTCTATAGGGCCCTCCCTGGGCCAGGCTTGAGCCATGAATTCGAACAGGGGGGAGAAAAAGGAGGAGAGAAACATCAGTGTAAGAGAGAAACATTCATTGGTTGCCCCTCGTGCACACCCTGACTGGGGACTGAACTGGCAATCCAGGCATGTGCCCTGACCAGGAATCGACCTGCAACCATTTGCTTTGTGGGACAATGCTCAACGAACTGAGTCACACCTGTCAGGGCCTCCAGTATTTTATTTGGAAAGTGTAGACATCCTTGTCTTATTTCCAATCTTATGGGTAAAGCAGTCGTTTACTAGTAAGTATGATATTAGCTATAGGTTTTCGCAGGTGTCCTTTTCAGGTGAGAAGGTTTCCTTCTCTTCATAGTTTGTTAAGGTCATTTGGCATGAAAAGTCCTTAGATTGTGTCTGATCCTTTCCCATATATATAGAAATTGGAGTGTGGTTTTTGTCCTCTATTCTGTTAACATGGTGTATTTCTGGATTTGGTTTTCATGTGTTCAACCTTGCATTACTGGGATAAATTCCACTCTATCATGGCTTAAAATCCTTTTTTATTAATTTTTGGATTTTGTTTGCTAGTATTTTTGCAACTATATTCATAATACTTATCAATGTGCCCTGGTGGGCTAGCTCAGTTATTAGAGTGTCATCTTGATACACCAAGATTTTGGGTTTGATCCCTAGTCAGGTCACATACAAGAAATAACCAATGAATGCATGATAAGTGAAACAAAGCAGCGTGCGCCTGTCTATCTGTGTCTGTCTGTCTCTCTCTCCTTGCCCCCGCCCTTCCTCTCCCACACCTCTAAAAAAATAATAATAATAAAATAAATAAATAAATAAAATTTTAAGTGAGTTATCAATGGTGTAGTTTTCTTTTCTTGTAATGTCTCAGTTTTCATTGAATGTGAGGGTAATTCTGGCATCAGTGGATGGGAAATGTTCCATCCCCTGTTGTTTTTTGGAAGAGTTTGTATTTTTGTAAGTTGTTAGTGGTGTCACCTTTTTCATTCCTCTTTTAATAAGTTGAGTCTTCTGTTTTTTTCTTGTCAGTTTAACATTTGTCAATTTTGTTGATCTTTTCAGAGAACCAGGTTTTGGTTTCCTTGATTGTGTCTTTCCAGTCTCTATTTCATTTATTTCTACTCTTTATTACTTCCTTCCTTGTGCTAGCTTTGGGTTTGCTTGCTTTTCTGTTTTCTATTCCCTGAGGTGTAAATCTAGGATATTGGTTTGAGATTTTTAAAAAAATTTGTATTAAGAGCTTATTTGAACCCTGGCTGATGTGGCTCAGTGGATTGAACGCCAGCCTTCGAATAGAAAGGTTGCTGGTTTGATTCCACGTCTAGGCACATGTCCGGGTTGTGGGCCACGTCCCCAGATGGGGGCACGTGAGAGGCAACCGATTGATGTTTCTCTCCCTCTCTTTCTCCCTCCCTTCCCCTCTCTCTAAAAATAAATTAAAGATAAAACAAACAAACAGAGAAGTTTATTTGAGCAAAAACTGATGACCTGTGCCAGGGAGCAAGATCTCAAAAGCCCCAGAGAACAGCAGTGTAGCAGTTTCTTTTACACATTTGAAATTAAGAAGCAAGATTACATAAACGTGGAAGAAAGTGAGGCAGGGATTGTATTGTAATATTACTTCAGATCCTGTGCTCTGTCGAGGGGTCTGAAAAGAGGCATTTCAAAGGTGTGTTAACCCAGATGCACAGAAACAAAGGACAGTACTAAAGAAGTTAATAGACCTAGGGCGTGACTACCAACCTTGACCGGCTCCTGTTAGAGATTTATGATCAGAGGTTTGAGACCTTTTTTAAATATGTGTGTTGTGACAGAAACGCATTTGTATTTTGTCTTTGTTTCCAGTTCCTGGCACCCTGCTCCTAAAACCCTTGGAATCTCTGTGGTGATGAGAGTGTTTTCTGTATGCTAATTGTGACTGGTAGCTGGGGTACCCCTAGATACCTTCAGGATGGGGCCTGGTCACCAGAGAGACCATGGCATGATTGGAGGGTTAAATTTTCAGCCACTCCATACCCTCTGTCCTCCCAGCCCCGGCCCCACATAGAGAGCAGAAGACCTGGAGTTAATCGGCAGCCACCGAAGCAGTCATGCCTGCGTAGTGAAACCTCCATAAAAACTTCTAAGCAGCGGTGCTTGGAGAGCTTCTGGGCTGTTGAACACATGGAGGTGTAGGGATAGCGGCACCCTCAGGGAGTGTGGACACTCCTGAGCCCCCATCCCCATCCCTACCTTTGGTACACCTTGCCCGTATATCTCTTCCATTGGGCTGCTTCTAAGCCTTGTCCTTTATAACAAACCAGTGACTTAAGTAAACTCTTTTCCTGAGTTCTGTGAGCCTGAGTTCTAGCAAATTACTGAACCTGTGGAGGGATCAATAACTGTGGGAATCCTTGACTTATAGCCAGTTGGTCAGAAGTACAGGAGGCCTGGGACTTTCCACTGATACCCGAAGTGGGGACATTCTTGTGGAACTGAGCCCTTAACCTGTGGGATCTGACACTAATTCTGGGCAGTTGGTATTGGAATTGATGAGTCCTTGGATACCTGATTGGTGTTAGAGTTGGAAAAGCAGTCTGGAAAACTCCCCACGCACTTGGTGTCACAAGTGTTGTAAGTAAAACAGCATAGAGGTGTTTGTAGCCATAATTTTCCCTTTCAACACTGCTTTTTCCCATAACTTTTGTATGTTGTGTTTTCATTTTCATTCATCTAAAAGTGCTTTGTGCCTGGCTGGTGTGGCTCCGTGAATTAAGTGCCAGCCTGTGAACCAAAAGGTTGCCAATTCGATTCTGGGTCTGGGCACATGCCTGGGTTGCAGACTGGGTCCCTGGTTGGGGGCATGTGAGAGGCAACTGACCGATGTTTCTCTCACACATTGATGTTTTTCTCCCTCTCTTTCTCTTTCTCTTCCCCTCTCTCTAAAAATAAATAACATCTAACAAAAAAATTTTGAAGTACTTTGTAATTGTCTTTGTGTTTATTTAGGAGTGTTTTAGTTAAAGTCTATAATTTGTAAGTTTTACAGCTTTCTTTCTGTCATTGATTTCTGTTTAATTTCTTTGTAATCAGAGAACATACTTTTTGAAAAAGTTTTTTAGAAAGATTTTATTTACTTATTTTAGAGAGACAGGAATGGAGGGAGAAAAAGAGGAAGAGAAACATCGATGCATGAGAGATACATCAGTTGGTCACCTCTCACATGCCCCCAGCTGGGGACCTGGCCTGCAGCCCAGGCATGTGCCCTGACTGGGAACCAAACCAGTGACCTTTCTGTCTTCAGGCTTGCACTCAATCCATTGAGCCACACCAGCCAGGTGTGCTTTCTATGATTTCAGTCCTCTGAAATCCACCGAGGCTTGTTTTATGTCTTAGCAAATGGTTTGTCCTGGAGAATGTTCCAGAGTGAGGACATTCTGGAGAATGTGAGAATATGTATCTGCTGTTGTTAGGTGGCATGCCCTGTTTGTGTCTGTTAGTTCAAGATGATGTGTAGTGTTACTCAAGTGCTACATCCTTGTGCATTTTCTGCCTCATAGTTCTGTCCCTTTATTGATAGTTAGACATTGAAATCTTCAACCATTAGTGTTTATCTATTTCTTACTTCAGTTATGCTAGCTTTTGCTTCATAAGAGGTTCTTTTTAAAAAAACTGTGGTCAAACATGTGCCATGAGATCTATCCTTCTGATGAATTTTTAAATGTACAGGGGAGGTTCCTTTTGTAATACTCAGGCTCCTTCTGGTTGCCATGGTGACATAAGCTTCCTGTGGTGCGTGGCCAGCTGGCCTCTTAAACTTTCTCCCTCCTAGGATTTGTACCTTCAAGGTCCCATGCGGTGGCCCAACTAGAGAGTGAAGAAGAGCTCCGGTTGCCCAACATGGTGGACATGACTCTGGTCAGCAGAGCAGAAGCCAAGAGGGGTTCTGGTCTCGGTGAGTGGGGTGGGGGTGCCTTGGTCTCAGTGGTGGGCTCACAGCATGCTGGATCGCGTGTCTATGTGCACTGGCATTTTGGTGCAGAGGCTGGTAACTGCACCTTATTCCCACCCTGCCTTTCTTTCTGGACTCACGGTGTGGTCTTGCCATGTCCACCGTGACTTAGGCCCTGATGGCCATCTCTGTGGCCTCTGTGTCTCATCATTTCCCCTTCTCTGTGCTACTGTCATCCTTTCCCTCTTCACCATGCTCACGGTCACCAGTAGTTCAGGCCCTGCTTAGAGCCTGCTGCAGAGACATGACTTGACTTGGAAGCCCAGCTCTCCTCCCGGCACCACTCCTATCTTTGTGTCCTCACCCCTGTGGAGGCCTCCCCGTTCTGTGATCTGGCGGAGCCCTGTTGTGCTGTGCCAGACATTTCTTAGCAGACATTTCCTAGCAACTTCCTGGTGATTCTGTGGACTCCTTGCTGGGGTGTGTTCGACGTACGCTGGTGGTGAAGGTGCCACCTCCTGCTAATCCAGCTCTCTGCAACTGACTTGTCTCTGTTACAGGTTGTCTCCGTAGACTGAACAATTGGGAGGCCCCTCCCCAACAGGTGAGGAGCTGCAGAGTCCACCTGTCAGAGACGTACCGTCGGGGTGGGGAGTCTGTGAAAGACGTCCCTGTCACTTTAGGCCAAGTTCACCTCCAGGCCACCCTCAGCAGCGGGGAGCCACGCAGGAGCACAGGGCACCGGGAGCCCTTCCTGCCCAGCTCCAGTTGCAGGCAGCAGCAGCGGAGAGTCCACACTGCACAAAAGCCCTTCAAGTGCAGTGGCTGCGGGAAAGCCTTCCCGAAGGCCTTTGCGCTCCTTGACCACCTGGTAACTCACTGTGAAGAGAGACCCTTTAGGTGCCCAAAAGGTAGAAATGCCCCCAAGGAGAACTCAACCCTTATTCATCACCGAAAAATTCACACTGGAGAATCATCCAACGTATGTAATGAGTGTGGAAAGGCCTTCAGTTACCCGTCTAAACTGAGGAAACACCAGAAGGTTCACACAGGCATAAAACCTTTCGAGTGTGGTGAGTGCAGAAAAACCTTCAACCGCAAAGATGCCCTTGTTCTGCACCAGAGAATTCACACTGGAGAAAGGCCCTACGCCTGCAGCGAATGTGGCAAAGCCTTCAGCGTCCTATCCACCCTCATTCGGCACCGGAAAGTTCACATTGGAGGCAGGCCATATGAGTGCCGGGAATGTGGGAAGTTTTTTAAATATAACCAAAGCTTCATTCTCCACCAGAGAGTTCACACTGGAGAAAAGCCTTATGAGTGCAAGCAGTGTGGGAAGGCGTACGTGACCCGCTCGGGTCTGTACCAGCACTGGAAGGTCCACACTGGAGAACGGCCCTACGAGTGCAGCCTGTGTGGGAAGACCTTCACCACCAGGTCCTACCGCAACCGGCACCAGCAGTTCCACACAGAGCAGAGGTCCTACGAGTGCACGGAGTGTGGGAAAGCCTTCAAACACAGTTCTACCCTCCTTCAGCACAAGAAAGGCCACACGGGAGAAAGGCTATAGTGGGATGGGATGCAGGAAGTCCTTTCACCGTAGCTGACATCTTGCTCAACAGGCAGAAAGAAGATCGAGGAGAGGAGCCATTTGAAAGCTGAACTGGGCACACCCCAGCACTCACACTGCGGGGGTGCCAGGTATGTGGGAAGGTTTTGGGAGCTGTGTTACACTCTGACCTGCCCGGACTGTGACAGAAACCATTGCACCTCTGCCACCAGGCACATCTCCACAGTGTGCATTGTCACCCCACTGTGCTCAGGAACAGCAGACCTCCACGTACCCTGCTGTGTATAGAACAGAGTCATGAATGGTGGAGCCCATGTTGGGCCTTATCTCCCCCAACTGATTTAGGTGTGGACATGACCGAGCTGTGGCCGACAACTTAGCTAAGCAGTGTCTACAGGGGCGTCCAGGGAAGGTGAACTGATTTCATGGACACTGTTGACAGTACATGTGGTACCCATTGTGGGTTTACCCAACCCTGGAACTTTCTCACACTGCTCTAGAATGCCCAGCAATAAAGGCCTTGTTGCTTAAGTCACCTTTAATATAGAGGGTTCTGATCTGTGTGTGAGGGGATAGAGAAAAAAATTGGGCGCATGAATAGAGGGAATGGCTTCTGTGGGGAACCCTGACTTTTGTCTGCCTGGGTGGGGACGGCAGGATGGCGGAGAACAGTCCTGGCTGAGGTTGGCCTCACTCGCATTGGTGCCTGAGACCTACAGGGAGAGACTGAAAGGTTTGGTGGGCGAATCGTATAGTCTGGGTGTCAGATTTATTGGTGGGTCAAGGATGGAGAGTTGGCAGAAGATGCCCCGTGTGTCTAGGGACATCAGCCAGGGCCTTGTTCCCAGGGAATGTTCCGGAATCTCCAGCACTGGTCAGAGGAAGCTGTTTGCAGAGTCAGCTCAGAATCTGTGTCCTCTGAAATCTAGAATATGGAGTAAGTGCTAGACTAACCATAAACCCTACAGGGGCCTGTTGGAAGACAAGTGGGCGCAAGGCCTGCAGTAATGCATGGGGAGCCTGGTACACTGGCCGGTCTGAGTTGGTTTTAGAGAGGCCTCCCCCACAAGAGCTCTGGCAGCTGTGGTCTCGAGGTGAGGGTCGCAGCACTTCCCTGGATTGCAGACCTATCATCTGTGGCCATCGTCACTGTCAGCCAGTTATTGACAGGTCTTCTGGATTCCCCTAGCCTCTGGGCATGTTCACCTAGTGGTCATCACCTTGGGTGTCCTGGGATGTGGCTGTTGTGACCCAGCCAGTGTTCCTAGTGTCTGCACACCATGACCTTCAATGTTTTTGCTGCCACTCTCCCTAGGCTCAAGTGAGAAATGGTTCATCTTGTGATTTGTGTGGCCTTTTGATTTAAAAAAATGTTGAAAACTTCTTCCACAAGGTAAGTGAAATGTCAGTTCCGCAAAACTTGTTTTGTTGCCTGTAGCTGTGTCCTTGGTCCTGAAACTTCCTGTCAAGAACGTTAGTGGGAATTGTGTTTGGAGAGGGCCGGCGACCCAATGCGAGGGGCTGTGGGCCACAGTGCTCATCCTACCGTTGTTGGGGCTGGAAACCACTGCTGCTGCCTCTAACCTGGCCGATTCTTCCTGCCCATCCTCCTGATGGCAGGAGGGGTGGTGACCATACCGGGTACAACCCCAGGCAGGCTTGCAGTCACGAGTTTTTGGTCAGCCTGCTCAATTTCTCCCTAACACCATAAAGTGTAAGTCTGTCTCAGGTCTGCTCAGGCCCTCCTCCCTGGGCGTAGTAACTGTCTGCCTCTTACATGGGAGTCTGTGTGAGAGCAGAGGTAAAGTCTAGCTGAGCCAGGTATGGCTTAGGTCTCTGAACAAATGAGGGTGGGTGGCCTTGGCTAGATCTCATAGGATGGTCCTGTACCTGGGTGAAGGTTCCTCTGCACTTACCCTAAATCTGCGTTCTGGCCTCTTGCTGGCGCTCTGTACATAGCAGCCAAACTAATGGGGAGTGAGTGGAGAGTAGTTTCTCTGGTGATGCTGGGACATCTCGAACAAAGCCCAGTGACTCTGACCCTGTGACCTGCTCAGGGTACCATTTTGGGCAGGACTCTCCATCACTTCAGCTCAAGTTCACCTGGCAAGCCAGCGCCAGCAGCCCATGGTTGCAGACTCTGTCCTTGCTGTCCCAAGTCTGTCCTCTCCCCAGCCAGTGGTAACTCTCCCAGAATTCACACAGCAGCTCCTGGTCATTTGTTTTGTGATCCCAGCTTGTCAGAGATGCCTGCCCTCCCCAGCCCAGTCCTTCTGCCTCTCCCACTAACACCCCTTCAACAACTAGACCAAGATATCCCCCCTTCATGAGTCCCCGCACTCACTGTCCTGTTTGGAGTTTTCTCCCTGTGTCCTACATGCCTTGATGTTAGGCTGGACACTCACCCTCCTTCACCCGTTTGTCCTCATAGATGTCTGCACGTTGGAAGTCAGGGTTACATTTGTGTTTGTTAAAGACTCAGTAACAGCCCTGGCTGGGTATCTCAGTTGGTTGGACCATCGTCCTGATGGGCTAAGGTTGCAGGTTTGATCCCTGGGCAGAGCACATACAAGAATCAGCCAATGAATCCATAAATAAATGGAACGATGCTATTCTCTCTCCCCCCCACCCCTTTAAAATCAGTCAGTCAATAAAAATGAAAAGACTTCGTAACACACCAAGGGCTCAAAGCTTCGTTGATATTGGAAGCTAGCAATAATGTGTTTCTTGCTTTCTTCCTTGCTTGTGGGTAGCCATCACTTTGCTGTCCTCACAAGATAGTGAGAGGAAGGTCTGATTATCTTTTTTTTTTAAGATTTTTTTGGGCTTTTTTGGTGTGTTTTATTGAGTATGCTATTATATTGTCCCATTTTTAAAAAAAGGTTTTTAAAAATTTATTTACTTCGAGGGGAAGGGAGGGAGAGAGAGAAACATTGAATGTAAGAGAGAAGCATCAATCAGTTGCCTCTTGGACACCCTAACCAGGGAGTAGGCCTGCAACCCAGGCACATGCCCTGACCGGGAATCACACTGGTGACCTTTTAGGTCACCATCTATGAGTTTGCAAGAGGATGCCCAACCCACTGAGCCACGCCCGTCAGGGCTCTCTTGACTTCTTACAAGGACACTAGTCCCATCATGGTGTCCCATCCTCATGATCTCATCTAAACCTAATCACTTCCCAAAGGCCCCACCTCCTAATACCATCACAGAGATGGTTAAGGCTTAAACCAGTGAATTCTTTGGCGGGGGGGGGGGGGTGGGTGTGTGTGTGTGTGTGTGTGTGTGTGTGTGTACATGCGCGCATGTGTGCACACAAACCTTCAGTCCATAACATCACCTGAGGAAGCAAAATGATTCTTTGTGACCCTCATAGACAAAGAGCTTAGTCTTCATGGTGACTGGACACAATGTCAGTTTTATAAAACAAATTGGTGGCAGTTGTGAATATTAACACCAGAATCAACACTGGAACTACTGGGAATATTTTCAATTGAATACCATCCACCCATGGGGAACATGCCTCTTCCCAAGAAGCCCAAACTGGACATCCCACGAGTCTCTTTAACCAGCATGGTGTCAGTTCGTTCCCAAGCCCTCTCAGAGACAGTGGGAATGGAACCATCCCATGGGCCCAGGACTATCCCGATTCGCTCTGGGAAAGGGAAGAGAAGGCACAGGAAGCTGTTTTCTCCATGCATGCGCAGGTGACTGCTGCAAATGCCTGGGTCCAGGCAAGCTGGACAGACGATTGTGCTCCGGGGGACATAGCTCTGTCTGAGTCCCTAGGCTGCCCGGAAAAGGCAGAGCAGCTTCTGAAGGCTTCTCCACATCAGTGGTGCATGCAGGTAATTTCTCTCTGGTGGTTCTATTGTATGAATTTTGACTTGAATGAAGGCTCTCTCACCAAGTCCATTTCCATAAGGGTCCACTCAGGTATGAATTCTTTTATGCTGAGCAAGGTTGCAGAGGCGGCTAAAGATTTTCCCACAGTGGCTACATTCATAAGTCCTTTCTCTGGTGTGAACTACCTGGTGTCGAACAAGTGTGGACCGTTCACTAAAAGCCTTCCCACATTGGCTGCACTCATAGGGCCTTTCTTGTGTGTGAACTCTCTGGTGACGAACCAGGTGAGAGTTGTTGCTGAAGGCCCTCCCGCACTCACTGCACTCATAAGGTCTTTCTCCAGTGTGAACTCTCCAGTGATAAATGAGGCTAGACTTTCGGCTAAAGAATTTCCCACATTCACTGCACTCATAAGGCCTTTCTCCAGTGTGAACTTTCTGATGTTTAATGAGAATGGAGTTTTGGCTAAAGAATTTCCCACATTCATTGCACTCATATGGCCTTTCCCTTGTATGAACTCTCCAGTGCTCAATGAGACTGGAACTGTGAGCAAAGGCCTTTCCACATTCACTGCAGTCATAAGGCCTTTCTCCGGTGTGAATCCTCCAGTGCTGCATCAGGCTTGAGCTGCGGCTGAAGGCTTTCCTGCACTTGGTGCATTCATAAGGCCTTTGCCCAGTGTGTACTTTCTGGTGCTGAATAAGGGTGGTGCTATTGCTGAAGGCTTTCCCACATTCACTGCATGCAAAAGGCCGTTCTCCAGTGTGAACTTTCTGATGTCGAAGGAGGTGGGAGCTTTGGCTAAAGTATCTTCCACATTCACTACATTCAAAAGGTCGTTCTCCAGTGTGAACTTTCTGGTGCTGGGAAAGATTAGAGTTATTGTTAAAAGCTCTTCCACACTCACTGCACTCAAAAGGCCTTTCTCCAGTGTGAATCCTCCAGTGCTGAATGAGAGCAGAGCTCCGGCTGAAGGCTTTACCACATTGTTTGCACTTATATGGTCTTACCTGGGTGTGAACTTTCTGATGGCGAAGGAAATTGGAGCTTTGGCTGAACGCTCTTCCACATTTGCTGCACTCAAAAGGCCTTTCTCCTGTGTGAACTTTCTCATGTCGAGTGAGGTGTGACCGGTTATTAAAGGCTTTCCCACATGCACTGCACTCATAAGGCCTTTCTCCTGTGTGGATTCTCTGGTGATGGAGGAGTGTGAGTTTGTGGCTGAAGGTTTCCCTGCATTTACTACATCTATAGAATTTTACTCCAGTGTGAAATTTCTGGTGTTTCCTTAGCTTAGATGGGTACCTAAAGGCCTTCCTGCATTCTTTACACGCATAAGATATTTCTCCAGTGTGAAATTTTTGGTAATTAACAAGGTTTGATTTCTCCTCTAAGGAATTTCTAACTGTTGGGCCTTTAAATAGTGTCTCTTCAGAGTGAGTTTTCCAGTGGTATTGTAAGGCTGAGCCCTTCTGGAAGGCTTTGCCACAGTCACTGCACTTGAGGAACTTCTGTGTGGTATGGACTTCTGGGCGCTGCCCAAGCTTGGAACTGTGCGGAAAGGCCTCTCTGCACTCGGTGCTCCTATGTGACTTCCCACTGCTGTCAATGGCTGGGTACTGACGGAGGTCATGGTTATCTGAGACATCCTTACCACCCACCCTCCAAGTGAAAGGCTTCTCTGACAGGTAGACCATAGAGCTCTTCACAAATGAGTCCCTGTCCTTGTTCCATTTGAAGGGCTTCTCTCCACTGTGCTCCTTCTGGTACTGGGAAAAGTTTGCATTGAACCAAAACTCTCTTCCATTTCCTCCACATGTGTAGGGGGTCTCCTCAGGATGTGTTCCTTGACGCTCATCTAGATGCAAAATGTCTTTCCTGAATGAGCCACGCATGTCACAGGTATTAGTCTTCTGGGTGGAAGGATATATACTGGGGATCCTGACCTGAGACACCCGTTCCACAGGAGCACTGTGCTTCGAATAGGCCTCCTCAACTTCCACTTCATGCCAACAGCCTGAAATCAAAGAAATTTCTGGTTAACTGAGCGTTCCACTTGGTTGAAAGGGCGACTTCATCAGAAATGTGTAACTAACACATACAAGGGGCCCCCGAGATTGTTGACAGGCTAAGAAGGCCAGAATAAGAGTGAAAGGCCAACTGTGCAGGATGACACCCAGCCATGCCACAGAATATAGCAGGCCTCACCAGAGGCAAGGACAGAGATGGGGCAAAGAACATGAATAAACATTCCTCAAAGATGTGTGCACACACACATATGGCCAATAAGCACGTGACAAGATGTTCAACATCATCAGTCATTTGAGAAATGCAAATCCAAACCTAATGAGATACCACCTGACACCCACTAGAATGGCTATAAGAAAAAGACAGTAAGAAGTGTTGCTGAGAAAGGAGAGAAAATGGAGCACTCGTACACTGTGGTGGGGCTCTAAAATGGTGCCACCATTTTGGAAACAGTTGGGTAGTTCCATTCATATATATATATATATATATCTCCAAGAGAATTGAAAACATCTACACAAAAACTTCTATGTGAATGTTCACAGCGGTATTTTTCATAATAGCTAAAAAGTGTGAAAAAGCCGAAAGTTCATTAACTGGATACATGAACTCTATACAATGGAATTTTTTTTTTTTTGGCCATAAAAAGGAATGAATGCTGTATATGCTACATGGGTGAACCTCTGAAACATAAGCTAATTGAAAGGCAGTCACAGAAAAACATGAAATGTCTAGAATAAGCATATCTATATAGTCGGAATGTAGATTAGAGATTGCTCGTGACTCGGGGGGAAAAGGGATAAGGGAGGATAGGGTACAAAGTTTCCTTTTAGGTGATGAAAATGTTCTAAATCGGACTGTGATATTTATACCACTATGTAAACATGTACTTTTAAAGGGTGATCTTTATGGTGTATCTCAATAAAGCTGTGTTGTTGTTTTTTAAGTCCTCATCCGAGGACATGCATATTGATATTTTAGAGAGAGGGGAAAGGAGGGAGAAGTGCAGGGAGAGAAACATCAGTGTGAGAGAGAAACACTGATCGGTTGCTTCTTGCATGCGCCCCTACTGGGGACCAATCTGGCAACCCGGGCATGTGCCCTGACCAGGAATTGAACCTGCAACCTTTTGGTTTACGGGAAGATGTTCCTACCCCCTAAGCCATACTGGCCAGGACTAAAACTGTTTTTAAAAAACGTCTCATGGGGGAAGGGGCAGAACCCAGGCATGACCTCACATTGGGTCAAGTTCAGTGGGATCCATTAGGCAGAACTGAGAGATGCCTGATCCTCAGTCTTTGCTGCTACAAGGCGTCTTGGCAACAGCTATTAGGATCATTTGTGAGGCTGTCCAGGGAGAAACAGGGGAGTGCACACAGCCCAGTCCCAGCTCCTACAACATGAAACCTGGGAAGGAAGCCTCATCCATGGTTGGGCTCTGGGACACACAGAGCTTTCTGTGGGAAAAAGGCATAGGGCAGATGCTGGTCACCATGGTGGGGCAGGGCATAAGGGTCTTACCAAGTGAGGTCATAAGCTCAAAGTTCTCCAGCATCACATCATGATACAGGTGCCTCTGAGCTTTATCAAGGAGCCCCCACTCCTCCTTGGAGAAGTGCACGGCCACATCCTCAAAGGTCACTGGGCTTTGCAATGATGAGACAGGGGGCCAAAAAGTGGGCTGAAAGACAAAGAAACAAAACAGTGAAATGGATACATCCAAGCCCTTGACCTGTGACTCAGAGTTCTGCAATATCTACCACTGACATCTCTTCTCGTAGCCCTCTCAGTCCGTCCGCCTCAGGCCCCCACTTCAGAGGACATAACAGGCCCTGGAACCATTGGTATCCCTCTCTCCTATACTGTATTCAGGCCAATACGACCTTGAGGAACAGAAGGCAGGTGGGCACATGGATGCCGAATGAGCTCTGGGCTGGCATGCTGCTCCCCTCCCCCCACTGCCCACTTTCCCTCCATATGCCCCAGATATGAGTAAATTGGGGCTCTCCGTTCTCCCTCAAGCGTCTAGCACCAGGGCCCATTGATTCACATTCCCTTACCTTGTACAGGGACCATATTATCCACGTTTCTCCACCCCTCTACCCTGGGTCCATACCATAGGCAACTCACTAGAGTCCCCATGTTCCACTGTGCACATGGCATACCTAAGAAAGACAACCAGCATCCAATAATGACCAGGCCTGCCCCAGATCTCCAAGAACTCCCACTGCAAGAGACAGCCATCACCGCTCTAGTAAATGCCTCTCCTCTTCACCCAGTTGCTTCAACCTTCAGCTTGGTGGCACCAAGAATAGATTTCAAACAGTCCCGTTCTCTTCCACCTCTGCCCTTACACATGCTGTCCCCTCACCAGTCATAGTTGTCCTCGCTTTTCTTAATATACACATTCCAGACCCACTAGTCCCTACCCTCTGCTTGGGGACTCAGCCTGACCCTTTCTGCTCCTGCTACTCCTCCAGACTGACAAAATCCCTAGGCCCCCAAAACCTGATGAGCTGCGGAGACATAAACCACCCTAACATCAGGCCCCGCTGTCATCCTACCTCTGCCACTTCTATACTTTATATTTTTACCTCAAGTCTACTCTCTACTAAGAGGCTTGGTCAAGCACCTTGAACCCAACCCACAGCTGCACACAGTGTCCACCCAGGCCTCCACCCCTTGGATGTCTTCCAGCCTGGACCTGGCAGTCTCCATCACATCTCAAATACAATATGGCCAAAACCCAGATCTTTATCTTCCCTCTGAAATCTACTCCTCACATCAACTTCCACATCTCAGAAACCCATCAGGGTCAGCCTGATATACCTCACTGCCCCACGTTAGGATATGGAGTCCACCAACTTGAAAAGCAGATTCAGGAGCCATTTCTCCTACGTCTGCAGACACCCTTCAGGTCCAGCCAGCAAAAGAACCTGAATGACTGCAGTCACCTCCTGGATGGTCTTCCTGCCTCCAACCTCACCACGCTGCTCTCCACCCAGCATCCAGAGGGAGCCGGTTAAGACCTGTTCACATCACCTCCCTCCTCTGCTCCAAAATTCCCTAGACTCCCATCACCTCTGATTAGAGGCCCGGCCCATCAGCCTGCCATCCCGGGCCTGACTCTGGTCCCTCTGGCCCTCTATTTCCAGCAGACGAAATGGAGACCTGCGGTTCCCCGAACACTTCCACCTCAACCCTGTGCCTGGACACTCTTCCAGGCCTTATCCCATAGGATTCCAAAAATGTGAAGCTCCACCACAGAAGCTCTGGCCTGAATCCAGGATGCTGGGGAAAGTGACAATCAGGGCCCCAGACTCCTGTAGGCGAAGGTACTTGGCATCTCCGTTTCCTAAACCCGGGATCATGAGGGCGGGTTGCTCCACTCACCTTCGGCGAGTCCATGCGCGACGCTCCCGGCTGGGTTGGAACCGGCAGGCTCATCCGAACCCGCCTCCCACCACTGGGTGGCAACCAAGGGCAGAGAGTCGCACTCGGGGTCTCAGTCTACACTGTATACACGGACCTGAGCTGGGAACTTCTTCCAGGGGCCGTGCAATGAAGGCGGGATGCGGAGACTCGTTGGGTCGGTTCCACATCCCGGAAAATCGAGGGTCAGGAAGCAGCAACCATTAGTGGGCGTGAAAGTGCCTGCAAACGTGTGGCGAGGGATCCTGGCGCTTCTTCGCCTCCTTCTCAGGTTCAGCTGCCACCTACGCCTGGAGTCCCGGGCGAAACGAGTACGCAATGGCGACGACGGAAGTCCAGCTCCGAACTCTGCTCTCTCCTCGAAAGCCCCACTCGCGAACTTGATTGGCCCCAGGCACGCCGCGGACAATGATTCTGTTTTCCTGAGCCAATCGCAGTGCCGCTTGGTCGTTGCCTAGGTGATCAGGAAGGACGCACCACGCGTCGCTGCTCACGAGACGCGAACTACATTATCCGAGCAGCCCCTCGCCGTGTGGCCGCACCAGTGCTGGCCAATCACAGTTTAGGAGGGAGCATTTCTGGGAGTACTCTGGCCAATGATCGCCTAGGGGCGGGGCGGAATTTCCCGTGCCTGACTGTTGCTTTGGCGTCTGCCCGTTAGGTCCTCACAGGGCGGAGGAACCGAGTTGCCGGGCTGTGAACCTTTTCCAAGAGGCTTCCCGCGCCCAAGGACACGGGAGTGGGGAATGCACGAGAGTATGGAGGTCCCGCCTCTTTACCCTGTACCTCCTTTGACCGCGGCAAACTACGACCTCCACCAACCAGGGTGTCCGCGGCCGAACGGGGGTGGCCCCCAGCGGCCTTCGGCGTGGTGTCCGCCTTGCGAGGTAAGGACCCAGCCTGTGGCCGGACTGCGGGCGTGACGAGTGAGCCGAGCGCCCAGCCGGTGGTGAGGAAAGGTCTCCTGGGCCCACCCGGCTGGACTCCGAGCCCCGGTGCCCCAAGTTCCCCTCTGAGCCACAGGCTTCGGCGTTCAGGACGGTGGGGGTCTCCTTTCAGAAGCCTGGATGGTAAGATGTGGAGGGTGTACGGGTAGATCCGCACGTGCACAGACTCGGCGGTGAGACCCACCTGAGAGCGCTTGGGAAAGACTTGTCTCCACTGCAGGGAACCGAGAGCGTGAGTTGGAGTCCCTCCCGTCTTGGTGGACAGCTGAGAGCAGGGAGACTCAGGGTGCAGCTGCTGCTGCAATATTCCTCAGGATGGTTGTGATGGTGGCTTGTCCTTTAGAGAAGCAGGGCGTGCGGGAAGAGTGGTCAGATTCCAGGTAGATTACTGCCATCATGGGGCTGAATGAAGGACCATCTCAGGTGTTTAGGAGGAATGAGGTGCTGCCTGTGGAGACTGGAGGTTGGCAGGAGGAGGGCATTTTGGAGATTAGCAGCTGGATTTCGTAGATGTGGAGTCCCAGTTGTCTGGAGACCTGCTAGTCGAGGTGACAGACACATGCCCATGTGAACACAAGGGGAGTTCCAGTTTGGCCTCCAGGTGTCTAGGGTGTGGCACAGTGGTTGTGGGGACTAGGGAAGGCTTCCCCTGAGAATGGGATTTTGGAAGGCCGTGGTTACAGATGGGCCCTGGGGTGTCCAGTCTAAGGACCACTGGCTGGGTGGAGGATTTAGGAGCAGAAAAGAGAAGCACTTTCCAAAGACCCATGGATCTTGGGAGAATGCACTTCCAGCAGGAGAGACCCCGCTCTCAGGTACATCAGGGGACAGGGTGTGGTAAACATAATGGACGTGGCTGTGAGGACAGACTGGGGTCCCATGTCCCATACCAGTGCTTAGATCACATCCATCTGTCCCAGCCCCGGTCTGGTGTTGCAAGGCCCAGTGACCTTCCAGGACAAGGTCAGGCACCTCTCTCAGAAAAAGTGGGCTCCTTAGTGAGACCTGGTGGGGCTTCTGTTGGGATGTGGTTCCGTCCTCTCCAGGTCAGGCCCTGTGTTCTCTGTGGGAGGTGCTGCAGGCCCTGGTGCTGGCCCGTGTCCTGCTCCCTCTTCTCCCAGGCTGCTGTATGAACAACCCAACGGCTTTTGCCTTGGGACCTTGATGACCATAGTCCAGGGTCAAAGGTATCACAAACTGTTAAGCAGATCACATCAAACTCAGTTATTTTCTGGCCAGGTGACCCAGTCAGGGACTGTGGATTTTCTGTCCTCCGCGTAACACCTCAGTCCAGCAAAAGTTTTTTACCACTCGTCAGCTCTGGTACTGGCACCGTGGGCACTGAGATTGTCATGGATTGTGGGTTGCCTGAGCTTTTCCAGTGAGATCTTCCCTGCGTGTTCATCTGGAGGTTTGGTTTTCCCAGGGGCATAGGTGATCATCACCCACAGTGGGCTGTCACAAAGCACTTGATCCCCTGTAAGAATTACTGCATCCATCCCCAACAATGTGGTCACACAACTTGAACACTAAAAGGGGACCTGGCTGGTAGACAGGGCAACTCGAATCAGGCCATGGCCAGAGAGGCCCATGGAGGACCAGCCCTGGTGAGTGCAAAGAAGGTGTGGGAGGGCCCGAGGCAGCAGGCTGGTTTCTCCCCTTGTACCTGATCTGTGCCCTTTGTTGTCCTGGCACCAAAGTTTGTAGCCATGCCTCCTTTCTTTCTTTTTGGCCCCTTCTAACACCCATCCTACTTTCCCCTGACTCCGGTTCCCTGGCCGACCCCTCTCTGTCCTCTGCTTTTCAGCCCTTCTCCTCCTCCCCTCTATGGTTAGGTCTTCCACCACTGGCATGTCCTCCCCTTAACATGTCCTGCTGAGCTGACACTTAGTTTTAGTTCTTGAAAACCTGTTTTTTGTGTCCTGGCATCACCAGGGAAACACTAATGTTCCAGTAAGTTGGCGGGAATCCACATCACCTTAGGATACTTTGCTGCCGCAGTGAGCAGAACACTGCCTGCTGTGCCTATGCTGAAGGGACACCACATTTGTTCTAGAGGACAAGATGAGGGTATGCAGGATGTCCCCAAACCAGCAGAGCTGAGTCTCCCAAGGTTGCAGTCAACAAATTTGGCAATGGTCGGGAGAACAGAAAGCAAGTAAAAGATGTCACTCCCGCCCTGGCAGCAGTGTCGTGTCTGCTGAACCTTAGCTGAGCACATGGGTACAAGGAGTTGATCTCTTGGTGATCCCTTTGCTTGGGGGCTGGAGGTCCCAAGGTTCAACTGGGCTTTAACTATGATCCCAAGCCCCTCATGTTGGTGGAATGTAGTTATTACATCCAGAAGGGGTGGCCTGAGTCCAGGGTGAGCCCTGATACCTCGGGGTGCTGGGGAAAGCTTAGGCAGACCTCCACACATTGATGTTTCTCTCCCTCCCTTCCCCTCTAAAAATAAAATAAATAAAATCTTAAAGAAAAAAGTTTTGGGGATATAGTTTTTAACGTTTATAAAATCACCCTAGGTGGTGTGGCTCAGTGGGTTGAGCCACAAACTGCAAACTGAAAGGTTGCTCATTCGATTCCAAGTCAGGGCACATGCCTGGGTTGCCTGCCAGGTCCCTAGTTCAGGGCAAGAAACGGGCAACCAGTGGAGGTTTCTCTCCCTCTTTCTCCGTCCCTTCCCCGCTCTGAAAATAAATAAAACCTTTTTCCCCTCCTTTTTTAAGATTTTACCACTGAGCCACACTAGCCAGGGCAATAAATAAAATCTTTTTTAAAAATTTATAAAATCAAAAGGCAATTGAAAAATAAAATGAAAAAGAAAATCAAAAGGGTCCACATAAAAATATGGATCTTTCACGACCATGTTGATTCTACCGTCTCTGACCCCTGTTCTTGGGGACAGCCCTGGATCAGTGGCAGCAAAAACTAGCAGATAATGAAGACCATGGCTGTCACACTCACCTGGAACACTGCCTGCCAGGTCTCTTCTGAGTCCCTGCCTATGCCGTGATGGCCTTGAAATGAACAGCCCAGGGAGGCTACGGGAATCCACATCACCTTAGGATACTTTGCTGCGGCAGTGAGCAGAACACTGCCTGCTGTGCCTATGCTGAAGGGACACCACATTTGTTCTAGAGGACAAGATGAGGGTATGCAGGATGTCCCCAAACCAGCAGAGCTGAGTCTCCCAAGGTTGCAGTCAACAAATTTGGCAAACACTAAGTCAGTTTTTCTCAGGGTTTTATTTGGCAGAAAGCTATTGCTTGGTTTGTTTGTTTGTTTGTTTGTTTGGTAGTATAAATTCTGCCATGGCTGATTTCAAGCTCCCCATGTGATGTCATTGTGAACGGGTAGATGTGGCCCAGGCGCAGCAGCTACTGTACCTCCTCCATTTGCCAGTCTCCCTGACCAGCTGATCTCAAACCCACTGTTTCTGCACCCACTTATGGTTCCACCTGGCCCCTGAAGATCGTATAGTGACAGCTACCTATGAATCTGGACTTCAGGGGTCTTACTCATGGGCAGGTCCTAGGAGACAGAGGCCCCTCAACACTACTTGGGGGCTTGGGACATTACCAGGAATAAGGGAGTGCTGCCCAGGAAGTACTGGAGATTGCCACATCAAATACCCACTTCCCAAAGCCCTGGGCGCAACAGGTAGTCCTGGCTTCCAGACACAAGATTTGACCCAGAAGCCTTCAGTCTGTCCCAGAAAGCCTTGGGCCACAGGGCAGACTAGGTTAAGCTAGACAGCAAGCTATTCCTTACCATCCTGGTATTATCTGTGGACTTGACAATGCCTGCAAAGACAGGAAAACTCCTCTGAAAGTCCTCAGACTCCAGGTCCTCCTAGAACAGGTCAGGATGCCTGAACCACTGAGGACAGGGGAGAGGTGGAAAATTAGGCCACTCCAAAGGGGACCCATCACTCATGGCTCCCTGCAGGGAATGAGAGGACACAGGTCTGCCTTCCCTGAGTATGTTGTGGTGACAGGCACATGCTCTGGGGGCCTGCCAGCTGGAAGAGGTGAAATGGCACCTGGCAGGGACATAACCTGGCAAAGCACCTGGACAGGTTAGACGGTGGAACCCCAGAAAGCTCCCCCCATTTCTGGCACTCACGGGCAATGTCCTGGTAGGGGTATTGGGATGTGCAAATTAACACTTTTGGTTGATGGCTTCCTCACTAAGGTTCCTTTCACAAAGGTTGTCTCAGAGTGAGTTCTTTCATGGTGAACAAGGAGAGAGCTCCAGCTTGTGCTTCTCCACATGTGCCACACTCCTGAGGCGTTGCTCTGGTGTGATCTCTGTGGTGCTGCGTGGGGCCGGAGCTCCAGCAGAGGGCAGTCCTGTGTCCACTGCAGTCAGAGCTCTTTCTCAGTGTGACCCATCTGGTGCCTACCAAGGTTTGAGCTGTAGCGGAAAGCTTTTCCACATTTGTTACGCTTATAAGGCCTTTCTCTAGTGTGAACTCTGGTGCTGAACAAACACATGTTTGCGGCTGAACACCTTCCCACATTCATTGCAACTGTGATGGGTTTTCCAGGCCTGAACTTTCTGATGCGTCCTCAGTTTAAACAGGTGGCTGAAGGCCTTCCCACATTCTGTACACATGTGGGATGTTTCTCCAATATGATTTTGGTGATGAACAAGAGTCAAGTTCTCCTTGGGGGCATTTCCACCTGCTGGGCATGTGAAGGGTATGACTTTGGTGTAAGTCACCGGGTGGTGGAGGAGCGCGAAGACCTTCAGTAAGGCTTTCCCACACCCACTGCACTTGAAGGGCTTCTGTGCAGTGTGCACGCCTGCTGCTGTTGCTTGTGGGTGGAGCTGGGCAGGAAGGGCTGCCGGTGCCCAGTGCTCCTGCGTGGCTCCCCCTCGCTGTGGCCTGGAGCTGGAGGAGGTCATGGCTGTCCAGGACATCCCTCCCTGCATGTGAAGGGTTTCCCTCCACTGTGCTTCTTCTGGTGCTGGCGAGAGTTTGCACTGAGCCAGAAGCCCTTCCCACGTGCCTCACTCTTACATGGTTTCTGCCTCGGGTATATTCCCTGGGAACCAGTCAGGTGTAGTATGTCTTGCAAGACCAGGCCACATATGTCACAGGGGTTGGCTGGCTTTCTGGTTGGAAGGAGCTGCCTTAGAAGTCCTGAACAGGACACACTGCTCAAGAGGGGTTTCCTCCGCTCCACACCAGCAACCTGAAAGCAGAGAAATGCTGGTGAAGTGTGTGTAGGCTTTGTTGGGAGGGACAACCCCTTCCCAGATGTGTGTCTGACACATTCAGGAATGAGTCTATAGAATCAAGTCAGGGTGTGGTAGAGCCTACAGTGCAGGATTTGGCTTAGGAAAGTCACCGGGACCCTGGCTGGTGTGACTCAGTGGATTGAGTGCCGGCCTGTGAATCAAAAGTTCACTGGTTCGATTCCCAGGCAGGGCACATGTCTGGGTTGCGGGCCAGGTCCCCAGTTGCGGGAGCGCAAGAGGCAACTGATTGATGTATCTCTCACACATCAATGTTCCTCTACCTCTCTTTATCCCTTCCTTTCCATCTCTCTAAAAATAAATAAAATCTTTTAAAAATAAAAGCCACAGGAGACAAGGCCTTAGCATATAGGAGAACGCAGGGGTGGGGTTTAGGCTGGGAGGAGAGGCAGGGACTCCCACTCATTCTGTAGCTTTCAGCAGGACCTAGTACAGGCAGGTCCCAGGAGATCTGTGACAGGGAAGGGGGACAAAGAGCAGTGCACACAAGCCCGGGAAAATCCAGCTGCAGCTGGGCACCTGGCGCTCAAGTCTGTATGAGCACATGTGCTCATCTCCTAGTACATGGAGTGTAGGCTGATGTGGGATGGCCCTGCAAAGGCAGGGGATGAAGAGAATGGAGGAGACACAGAGAGCAGAGCAGTGGGGTCACCCACCCTGGAGGGGCCAGGGACAAAGTAGAAAAGGCAAAGAGGGAGTAAGATGTGGCCACTGGCCCCAACTACAGGCATTAGTGAACACAGCAAGTGCCAAGTACAGTGTGAGCCCTGCCTCATCAAATGTCTGCCCCCAGCTCCCATTCACCAGAGCCGGCCCCCTCTTTGCCCTTCTTGCAGTAGCTGCAGACATGTCCACTGTGTCAGGCACCCAGTGCTTTTTATCCTGTTCCAGGTGGGCAGCCACACAGGACCTAGAAGATGCAAGTCCTGGGAGAAAGGCAGGGTGGGTAAGTGGCTGGCTCAGCTCGAGACCACCCACCCCGTGACAGACCAAAGGGAGCTCATGTTATCTTTGCAACTGGGAAGGAAACACAGTATTACAAAATAAGCCTCTCAGAAGTGGGTGTCTCACAGGAACAACCCAGTGGTCCGCACAGGCCCTGACCATGTTGGTGTCTACAGTCCATGGCACAGCCAGACTCCTGGAAATGTCTGATAGAAAAAGGGGGCAGAACCTGGGCACAGAGGTTCCGCCCATCTGGACAACCTCAGGCAGCCCAACTGAGGCTCCCGGCACTGAGCCCTTCCCAGGAAGGCTTCAGAAGCAGCTGTCGGGTGTCCTTGGAGAGGAGCAGGCTATACCTGCAGCCCAGCTCTACACACACAGCAAGTAGTTCAGGGGAGGACGCTGTGTCTGTGCTCAGCTGTGGGAAGACAGGTGCGCTGGAGAGAAGAGGAAAGCTCGAGCCTAGAACAGGAGGCCGGGAGGGTGAGGGCCTTACCCAGCTAGGCCACAGGTGCCAAGTTCTTCAGCATCACACCATGGTACAGGCATCGGTGAGCCTCATCCAGGAGCCCCCACTCCTCCTGGGATAAGTACATGGCCATGTCTTCAAAGGTCACACAGCCTTGCTATGATGGGGACAGCTAAGTCAACCAGACCAAAAAGCAGCAGAAAAACAAAACACAGAGATGAACCCATCCTGACCTAGACCTGTGACCCCCCACAACCCGCCACATCTGTTGGGCCAAACTGCAACACACTCCTAGGTCACCCTCCTCCCCGAACTCCAATGCCATGAGTACCAACCCCAGTCCCATTGTCATCCCACCTTTGTCTCCAGTATATCTCAGCCTCCATCTGAGCAACCTTGGTCACCTTCCGGGTCCCCCTCTTCCCCCTATATCTTCCCTCCTGGCTGCTCCTCCCTTCATCTGACATGGTGACACCCTCTCTCTCCCCCTCCAGGTACCCAGGCCAGCCACCCAGTCCTCTGCTGCCCTGCCCATGACCTAAAGATGCCCCTCCTGAATCTGATCCAGAGCTTCCCTTCAGTTCACCAGCTGGCTACTGACGACTGCACATCTCCTCAGTACAGCTTAGACCTGCATGTCCAGCTGCCCATGCACCACCTCCACGCAGGACAACTCAGCCTCGACGTGATCAAAATCCACCTCCTGATCTTCCCTGACTTCCCATCTCACTCAATTCCACCTTCCAGTTGCTGAGGCCAAAATCAATGAAGACACCCCTACCTCATCCACTTCTCTCACCTTCCACATCAAAAAATCTGGCTGGCTTAGCTTCAGAGATCCAAAATCCAATCCTTTCTCCCAACTCCATCACCACTCTGGCCAGGCCACCCCTGTCACTCCCCTGTTCTGTTAAAGTCATATCCTTATGGATCTCCCTTTGTCCTTGCTCACCCTCCCCTCTGCCCCGTCTGTTTTCCACTCTGCAGCCACAAGGGAGCCTGTGAACACCTACATCAGGTCACTCTCCTCTGCTCCAATCCTTCGGTGGCTCCCACCTCCCTCAGTTGACAAACCCAGCACCTCAGGCTGCCATTCCAGGCCCGACTCCGGCCCACTGGTCCCTGTGCTTGAAACGGCGTCCCACACCTTGTCCCGATGCATTCCAGAAATAACGATCTTTCTACATAACCCCTGCTTGGGGTGACCCTAGGGTCCCCGGGAGCGAAGAAAGGGGACGGAGAGGAGTCCGGTGACACCCGTCTCCCCTCCATGGGGGGTCCCGGGCCAAGTGGGTGGGGGCCGAGTGAGGGCCGCCCGGCGCCCTCCACTCACTCGCTCCGGGCCAGTCAGCGCGGCCGCCGCCGCCATTGGACCCGGGCCGGCCCTCCGTGCTCGGCCGGCCCCACACTGTCACCGAGTCGGATGCCTGCCCGCCGCCCTTCAGGCCACGGTGCAAACGCGCACGGGGCCCAGGGCGCCGCCCCCGAGGGCCTCGGGGACCGAGGACGGGGGCGCAGGACTCGGGTTACAGGGGATCACGGCTGGTAGAAAGCGCAGAGGTCGGCCCCATCCCGCTCACTATCATCCTCGGCTGGCCCTGAGAGCGCGCCGGAAAAGCGGCCCGGACTCAGCGCTCAGGTCCCCAAGAGTGGTACAGAACGACCTGCCAAGAGCAAAACGGTCTTCCGCGGGTGGTCTGCCAGAAGCCCCGCCCCCACTGACTAAGTGCCTCTTATTTTGAGTTGTGATTGGCGCAGGTCCGCCGCCATCCGCCCCGAGCCTGCTGGTCAAGGTAGTTCTGCCGGCACCCGACCTGGCGTCTTCAGGATCTCCATGGCAACGCCCAAGCGGCACAGTGAAGGACTCTGGGAAATAGAGCGCCGAGATAAAGAACAGCGGGGTGGTGGCTTCGCTTCCTCTTAAAGGGGCCGCTCCCTGACCCGTGTCCTGGGCCTCGGGCTGCCAGCCCAGAGGGGACTCTGGGAAACGCTTTTCTTCTGTATGTGAAACGGAGATATCTCCACCAAGGACACTTTGTTCAGTGATATTAAATGTCTTTTATTCATCGATCCCCAAACTGTGGTCCCTGAGGTCGGTACCATCAGCATCACTGGGGTACCTGCCAGAAATGCATGTTCTTGCCCGACTGCACGAAATAGGAAACCCTGGGACTGACCCACGCTCCTGAGATACTGGGATACTCACTCGTAATCTCTACATCAAAGTCCAGGGAGGAGACTTGGAAGCACAGCTTTCCCACTTAGCACAGGTCCAGGGATGGGATGCTAAGCACGTGAGAGCTGTTAGTGTTATTGTTTCACCAACACCACTACCACCATCATTATCATGGCCAAAGAGCACCCTGGAACTACCCTTCCCAGAAGGCTCTGCGCGTGAGCCCGCAGCGCGCATTGGACCTGTGAGGGCTGGCGGGGGTCGAACTTCCGGCCTCCGAGACTGTCACTTCGCTGCGGGGCGTCAGGCCACGACGGTGTTGGGGGCTGGAGCGCGGCTCGTTGGTTTGGTTTTCCAGGAGGTTCTGGAGACCGGAGGCGAGAGCCCGAGGAAGGCGTGGGCGCAGGGCCCCTCCGCGCGCGCCGTGCTTGCGGGCCGACGGCCACGCCCCCCCAGCCTCGGTTTCTCCGGTGTAGCGTGGGCAGCCCCCTGGGGCCTTCGGGCGGTGCCCGGACCCACGTACTCTCTAGCCTCCGTGGCGCCGCGTTGGCGGTACTCTGGGCGTGTGTGCCCTTGACAGACCGGGAGACTGAGGCCAGGAACGGGGGCTCCCGGCTCGGCCGCCGCAAGCGCAGATTCCGATGGCGGCGGCGGCGCAGGTGAGTAGAGGGAGCCCCAGACTCCATCCGCCCGCCCGGATCCCTCTTCCATGGACCAGAGCTCCGCCTAGGAGGGACTTTACCTAGACGTCTTGTCTTCCCCTCTCGATGCGCCCTGGACCCGGTGTCCAGGCCAGTGGGGTGTGCAAGTGTGGGATCCCCACTTCTGGCAGCCAAGGAGGTGAGGGTCCCGCACGTGTGAAAACTGGGAAGGGGAGGCTGCCTAGGTGCTTCCGGACCAGAGCTTTTCACGTGGAGCTCTGGAAGAGAAGATAGTATGCATGGAGTTTCAGGCCGAGGAGTGGACTATCCCGAGGTCGCCAGGAGCTATGGAAGGTTTTGGACATGGTTTAAGTTAGAAATTTTAACCCATTCCGCCTTTTCCCAAGGCTGTGTGACCTTTGAAGACATGGCCATGTACTTATCCCAGGAGGAGTGGGGGCTCCTGGAGTGGAGAACAGACACAGAGGGGTTGTTGGTGTGCAGGGAGGAGGTGATGGTGGTACATGGCCCAGATTGGGTTTTTGGAGATGGGAAGGCGGTTGAATTCCCAATACATCTGTCTTATTATCAGGTGTGGGGTGTGAGTGGATGTCCTGAGTGAAGACCTGCCCAAGTTTTTTTAGTCTGAGCACCAGAAGAATGGAGCTGCTGGAAACTCAGTCAGGAATTTGAAGGGAAAGCAGGTTTCAGGGGAGAACCAGGAAGAATCTGCCCCAGAGTTGAGGCATCACGTGCACCTGGATTTGTTGATTTTCAGAGACAGAGTCCTGGCATTCTGAGCTGAGGCAGGGCCTGGGAAGGAGGGGATTTCACCCACCCAGCCAGGGAGATGAAGAGCTGCTGGCAGTTTCTGAGGTTCTTGGGAAGTCTGGCAGGTGGCAGCCAAGTGAGAAGGAAATTTAGGGGGCATGGCTATGAAGGGAGAAACTGGCCCACCTGCCAGTTTCCTTTAGTTCACCTGTGGAGGCTGGAGGGGATCAGCCAGTCCTTCAGGCTGGGGGAGAGGCCTTAAAACATCAGGCAAATCAGTAGGGCCAGGCATTGCCAACAGAGATGGGCATGTGGTGGGAGGGAGACAGCTGAGACTTATCCAGGTGCTTACTGCGAGAACAATAGGGGCATGTCTGGGGACAGTCAGCTTGTGCAGAGGCTGGAGAATGACTGGATGCCTGGGGTTGGCAGCCCACTGACAGCCGGGGGCTTGCTCTGACTGCCTTGGCTAGAGTGGCCAGTGGGCAGGCCGAGGAGGCATCTAAGGCCTAGTCAGGAAGGAGGCCCAGACAGGTGAGGGAAGTTGCATATGCAGAGCCCTGCGGGGGGAAGGTAAATGTCTGAGGGAGTTCAGGGGAAGTAGCCACTGGGACAGAGAGTTGGGTCCTGGGTCCCATAGCCATCACTTACATCATGTCCGTCTTCCCCTGCCCACTGTTGTAGGGCCTGATGGTCTTTGAGGATGTGGCCGTGTACTTCTCCCAGGAAGAGTGGGGGCTCTTGGATACAGCCCAGAGGGCCTTGTACCGCCAGGTGATGCTGGAGAACTTTGCACTCGTAGCCTCACTGGGTAAGGCCCTGGGTTCTCCATGGGAAAGCTTCTTTGTTGCCAGGCTGGTCCACGGCGCAAACCCCTTATCTCCTGGTGGCCTGTGAGCAGCCCCACACCCACTGGCTGAGTGTCTCTGTCCAGCTATGCCACCTCTGTGCCTGGGCTCCTTTGGCACTGCCGACACATTTCTCCTCACAGGCCACCTGTGGTGGGACCTTCAGGTTTTCTTAGTTGCACAGATGATGCCACCTCTGATGCATGAAGCCCTGACTCCTGCCATGTGTTGGGCACTTCGTTGTCATGAGCTGGGGCTGGCCCCTCACTTACTTGTCTTATCTCACAGGACTCTCTGCCTCCCGACCTCATATAGTCATCCAGCTGGAGTGTGGTGAGGAGCCCTGGGTTCTCAGTGGGTCAGATGTGACCCTGGCCAGGAATGCCCAAAGGAGACCCAGCCCTGGTGAGTGGGGCTTCCAGAGTAGGGGGTGTCCCTCTTTCCCACCCTCCTGGACACTGTCCTCTCCTGCTTCCCACCTGATTCCCTCCTGTTCTCCTTCCATCATTAACCTCTCATACAGGCTCCAGCCTTAGCTGCCTTTAAATGGGGAGCTCCCAGGACACCCTACACCTCAGAATCCCTCCCTCAGCCATAGTGTATGGCCTCAAACCTACCCTGTCTTACCTTACCACCTTGTCTGTAGGGCCATTCATTCATGTGTTCATCGTTTCTTGAGATCTCGCAATGGCCAGGCACAACCTGGACCAGGACATTCCTGGGCCTGCCTTCACGGAGTTGAGTGTGCTAGGGGAGAGGTGGTCATGAGTAAAACTCTGGCATCAGGTAGCCATCGGTGTAAGGAACACAGCAGGCTGGGGAGTCCCCCAGACAAGTGAGCTGCGTACAGGAAGGGTATCTCTTCCTCTCTCTAGCTTCCACACCCAGACCTTGGAGCTCCCTGGCCCACCCACTCAGACTGCCCAGGTCACCTTCTTCCAGTCAGGATGACCTAGGAATCCACTGTTTCTGTGCCTTCAGGTTCCCAACGCCTGGCAGAGGGCAAAGATGTTTCCGGGGAAACAGCATGGCCAAGGACCTTCCAGGATAGGCGCCCTCCGACACCTGCTAGAGTCCTCCCCACCACTGCTGCCTGTGAACCTGACAAACGCCTAGAGGCTCGGCAGGGCATTTCCTCATCTCGGGAGAGAAAACCCACAGGGGTCTCGGTGATCTACTGGGAAAGGCTCCTGCTGGGCCCAGGCAGTGGTGAGGCCAGCGTCAGCCTGCGGCTGACCTCCCCGCTGAGGGCTCCCATGGGCAGCCCACCCACAGAGAAAGCCCTCACAGACCACTCTGAGCCAGGCAAGCAGCCGAGGGCCTCCGAGCTGCAGAAGCCCCCTGGGAGAACCTTTCCAGGTATCCCAGACCTCGAGGCCGGTCACAGTGTGGGGGAACTTGGAATGGGGGTGGCTTGGCAGGAGCCTCCGAGACTCCCCGCCTGCCAGGAGCCCCCAACCTGGGATGAACTGGGCGAGGCCCTCCACGCTGGCCCCGGCCTACTCCCAGGGGAGAAGACCTTCGAATGCAGGGCGTGCAGCAAAGTCTTCGTGAAGAGCTCCGACCTCCTCAAGCACCTGCGCACGCACACTGGGGAGCGACCCTACGAGTGCACACAGTGCGGCAAGGCCTTCAGCCAGACGTCGCACCTGACACAGCATCAGCGCATCCACAGCGGTGAGACGCCCTACGCGTGCCTGGCCTGCGGCAAGGCCTTCCGGCACAGCTCCTCGCTGGTGCGGCACCAGCGCATCCATACGGCCGAGAAGGCCTTTCGCTGCGGCGAGTGCGGCAAGGCCTTCAGCCACGGTTCCAACCTCAGCCAGCATCGCAAGATCCACGCGGGCGGGCGGCCCTATGCATGTGCGCGGTGCGGCCGCCGCTTCTGTCGCAACTCTCATCTGATCCAGCACGAGCGCACGCACACGGGTGAGAAACCGTATGCCTGCACACTCTGCGGGGCCGCTTTCAGCCAGGGCTCCTCGCTCTTCAAGCACCAACGCGTGCACACTGGTGAGAAGCCCTTTACCTGCGCACAGTGTGGCCGCGCCTTCAGCCACAGCTCCAACCTCACGCAGCACCAGCTGCTGCACACCGGCGAACGGCCCTACCGCTGCGGGGACTGCGGAAAAGCCTTCGCCAAAGGCGCCGTGCTGCTCAGCCACCGGCGCATCCACACAGGCGAGAAGCCATTTGTGTGCTCACAGTGCGGCCGCGCCTTCCGCGAGCGCCCGGCCCTCTTCCACCACCAGAGGATCCACACCGGTGAGAAGCCGGTGCGGAGGCGCAGAACCAGGCCTCCTTCAGGGGCCTCATCAGACGGCGCTCCAGGGGACCGGCCCACTCCTGCCTCAGGCCTAGCCGCAGCTGAGGTGCCAAAGCCAGCTGAGGCCTGAAGTCCCTGCTCTTCCCTTTCCTACCTGTAATGAGCCCCTTTCAAGGCTAAAGGGCTGAGTCATAAGCAAATCCACTGTGGAGAAGGCTTGTGTGTGCTCTGAAGTTCCATCTGCACACGGTGACAAGATTTGCCACTTTAGCCACAACTGCCTCCTCCATCCCTCAGAGCTCACACTGCAGAAAGGTCAGGAAGATGGACACGGAGGCTGGGACTTTGGTGGGGCCGAGTGGTGGCTATCAGAGCCGGAGGAGGCCAGCTCGGTGGTGCCACTTTTGTGTTATGACTGGATGCTTAGCTGAGGAGGGTAGTGCCAGGATGGGGGTGGAGGCGGTCCAGAGGAATTTGTGATGTCCACAAACTGGCTAGTCCACAGACACTCAGGATATTCCCCCCAGGCCTCTGTTCATCTGAGGCTCCCTGGGAGAGGGCACAGTGGACAAGAGGTCATGTGGGGGTTGGGTGCTGGCCTTGGGCAAGTGGCTGGGCTCTAAGCCTCAGCTTTCTCTTCTAGAGAAAAGAAGGAAAAAGAGGGTTCCAGCCTACAGCACCCTGACAGACAGGATCTTTATAAGACCAACATGTGCCAACTTCCAGCCCCTGTTCAGAGTGCTGCAAGGTTCCCCCTAACAGCCCTTTGAAGTGGCTGCGGTGGCCATTATCCCCACTTCTCACAATAGGAAACTAAGGCACAGAGAGGGGGTGTAAGTTACACACAGTAGAGCCAGGCCTAGCATCTGGACAGCTCCCTGTCTCAGCCCCACACTCTAGTCTGCCAACTGTGAGGGCAGAGGGAGGCCCAGCCTGGCTCCCTGCACGTGGCTGACCCTCGGAAGGTGGAAGAGGTGGAGGTCTGCAGGGGGAAAGACAGAATGAAGGCTCCAGAGCCACACTCCTCCATACAGATTCACATCCAAGCCTCAGCTTTGGCCGTGTCCCGCTGTTACCAAAGTCAAAGTTACAGGAGCCTTTACGTCCCCACTGCCCTGACAGGAGGTGACTGAAAAGCAGGCTCAGAGGAGACAAAATGGGGCTGCTTGCTTCTGCAGGGTCTCTGCTCATGTGTGGCACCCTCCAGAGATCCCCCCTCAGTGTGATACTCCCACATGATGGGGACACTGAGGCAGACAGTTGGGGCGGGGGCCCTGTTTGCTCCCTGTGGCCCTTAGCAGACCAGAGCCCATCTCTACCTCTGGCCTCACTCCCAGGGAAGTTAATGGTCTTTTTACTTGGGAAAAGAGGCTAGAAGTTACAACTTGGAACTAACTTGGGAGAGATGTCGATTGTGAATTCTTACACAGCACTGTGGAAGTCCACACCTTCAGTCTCCCCTCCCACCAAGTCCAGGGAGGCTCCCTGATAAAGGTTTCTTTTCAAATTATGTGATAGTAACAGCCTGGTTTCACCCTAGCACAATGCAGGTATGCCATCAGGGCATGTCATCACCGAAGAGCTGTGGGGACTTGGCTTCAAACTGGTGGGTCTTTTTGAGAAGCCACAGAGTAGAGATGCAGCCTGTCTGTGGCCCACAAAGGTGCTCGGACACCTGTGTCCCCTTGGCAATCAGGTGGGTGGGGGACAGCCAGGAGATCTGGGGTGAGGCAACCCCAAACAGCAGCTCTGCTAGGAGTTGGGCCTTTGTGGATCCAAGCTGTGGAATCGGAGACGGGGGCTACATGTGACCCCAAAGGTTGACCCCAGTCCAGTAGGTGTTCCCGTCCCATCACATCCAAGGCCTCATAGCCATCTGCCATACACAGTGAGCACAGACATGATCTTCCCACCCGTACTCCCCACCTGCCGGCAGAGCCAGTTCCATCTTCTGCCCCAGGAACCTCCCAAATTCCTACAAGGTGGGGAGACTTGGGTGAGGAGAGGAGTCATGCAAGGCCCCACCCCCCAAGATCCTTCCAGGACGCATCCTCCGTGCCTGGTCTCCTGAGCCATTGTCTGCCCTTCCTGGACTCTTGCTCTCTGCTCTGGTCCACACTCTGGCCTTGCCCCCAACTCTCCTTTCTCCAGGCTTGCCTCCCTACCCTGACTGAGGACTACTCTGGGAGCCCGTAGGGACCCAGAGAGTAACATGCAACATTTTCTGCAACTTGGACAGGAGCTTCTCCGGGAGCCCAGCTTCCACCCTGAGCTCTCCTGACCCCTCAGCCTGAGCCTGCTGTCTCCCCACTAGCCTCCTCCCTGCTTCCTTGAGTTCCTTCCCATCTCTGTGGCCTCTGCTATCCCTTAGTTTCTCCAGGAATCTACCCCTCCCACTACTCAGGACTGCTCAGAGTGGCCTCCACTCTGTCCCTATGGGAAGAGTGATGATGGGCACCCTCCTTCCCCCATATCTTGGGCCTAAGCTGCCCTCCCTCAAGCCTCCAGTCATGTTCAGCCCCGTCCTGCCAGGCGGGCTCCCCTGAATAGGCTGTAACTGTAAAAGTGTCCCTGGTCTTTCTGGGTCAAGATGGTGACCATACTCACTTGGTTCAAAAGCCAACTGACACCACAGAAGAGAATGTTTAAGACCAACCTTCTGGGTTTGTGAGGAAGGGGATGGAAAAAAGAGTCCACAGCAATGGCATTCTACACCTAGATGAGGATGCAGGAGCTGTCACTGACTTAGGGAAAGTCAGTACTGAGTTGGCACTAGGGTAAGTAGGAGCGCGCTCACCAAGCTTATGCTGCAAAACTTAAGAAATCGTGACACCAGCAGTCTCCTGGGGGTGGGGGGACCTAAAAGATGACTTGGGGGAGAGATACTGGATGAGCTGTTAGAGCCCCAGGTCTCCCTACGGTGGATGGTGAAAGAGTCGTTTCCGGGGGATCTGCACAGTCCCTGTGAAAACACTTAAGCCCCCACAAAACAGCCCAATTTAATGATGCTCCTAGGAAGAGTTAACAAGCCCCGACCATTCACATGCTCAGAGCTTCCTTCCAATCAGTAGTTAAGATCACAGCTTTTTATCGCGAGCTGGCAGCCAGTGGTTCCTGGGTATCAGAAGGAACCAAAATAGACAAATAGATGCATTTTAGGATTGAATAAATCATGTTTCAGGCACTTGATGTGTGGAAACAAAACTGACCCGATAACATTGCCTGTGGAGATAAACTAAAAATAAAGGTCACCTTACTAGTTCTGGCCCTCAAAGTAACTAAAGGGTTGAGTAGTATCCGAAGACGTGTCAGACTCAGGGTATATAAATCATGAGACAAGTTTTCCTCATCGGTAAACGGATGCCCACCGGAGAGAGCGCTCTGCGGACGTCGAATGAAGGACCAGCACCACCCTCTGTGGAGAAAGCCGGCGGGTCTTCCCAGCCGGACCCCGTTTCGTTCTGGGACCACCCGGAGCTTAAGTCTCTGCGGAACTCGTACGGGATCCCGACCTCCATGTAAGGCAGGGCGACGCTCCAGCTGTTGCCTTGGAAACTGCTGTAGGCGGGCCGACGTGCTCTAGCGGTTACCAAGGGGACAACGGCAAGGCCAGACACAAGGCTCAAGTAGAGCATTGGGGGAGGGGCCTGGACAGAGTGCCAGCAATGATTGGCCGGCAGTTCACGTACCTCAACTCGTTTACCAATAGGAGCTCGGTCCGTGTTGCACATGAGCAGAAGTCTAACGGTCCACCTTGGCCGTTGGTGAGTTCTAGGACACGGATGCAAAGGAGAGCAGCCGCCAGTGAGGGAAGGAGGCTCCATAAACTGAGCTACTCTGCAGATTCCTCTACGAGGAATGGAGCGCCTCTCAGTTGTGAAAGGCCTCTCAAAACGAGCCTCCGCTGGCGGACGCCGCGACGGCCTCTGCTTGCTGAAGCTCACGGGAAACGTAGTCCGAAGGGGGGGAGGCGGTGCCTTCAGAGCAGAGGCGTGATTGGCCAGAACGGCGTCGCCAAGGCAACGCGCGGAGGGGTGGGGCGGGGCTCCATGCGAGAGGTGGGCGGGGCGCTGAGGTGCCATTGACCGGAAGTGGCTTGCGGGCGCCGTAGCTGAGGTGAGCGTGGGCTGGGCGCGGCTGCTTCTACCTCCCGGGACCCAGCCCCTCCTCCCTGCGCTCTGGAGCGCGCGCCGGCCTCTTGACGTGCCCTGCGCGCCCCAACTTCGAGCCTCTCCCAGCCAGAGCATCGTTCTGCCTCCTCCGGGAAGACCTCCCATTTTTGGGAGACGGACTCGGGAGGCTGGTCTCGCGGGTCTAACAGGCCCCGCAAGTGGGCGTTTCACTCCAGGCCCTCTTCAGGGTCACAGTTGACTGCTCACGACCCTGCGCACTTCGTGGCTCCGTTGTGCTGTGCTTTTGTTTTTCACATGCACAGACTATACGATGCTAGTCATCCACAGTTCGCTGTGGTCGGCGAGCACAGAGCCCCGGAGTCCACCCTCGACCGAGGGCGCAGACGCGCCTGTCCCAGTAACCAGCCCCTCAGGGTAACCACTTCAGTCAACATGTTCTGCGGTAGCCCGGCGCCCGGCCCCACTGCTGCCCTTTCCCACCCTCACGGCCCCAAGCCTCCCTGTCTTTCTGCGGACTGACTGCTACCTCCCTCCGCTGCTGGACACTTCCTGTGGCTCCTCAGCCTGACCCTGGTAGCCTACCTCTCCAACACACTCTGTTGCCCCCAGATGTTGGCACTTTCTTGGAAGTGCCATTCCATTTCAATGGAAGTTCCATTGGACAATCTGCCTGCAAGCGCTTGTCCAAAGTCTGCCTTACCCTGACGATGGCCTCTTGGCCGGTGCTCTGACCTTTCCTTTTCTGCAGGTTCCTCTTGGTGGCTCCAGGAAGACTCCCGGCACAATGCCATCCTCACTGGGGCCCCCCTGCCTGCCCTCCGTGGAGCCTACGGCCACCCTAGAGGACCCAGAGGCAGCGCGCCTGCGCTTCCGGGGGTTCTGCTACCAGGAGGTGGCCGGTCCCCAAGAGGCCCTGGTCCGACTTCAAGAGCTCTGCCGCCAGTGGCTGCGGCCAGAGGTGCACTCCAAGGAGCAGATGCTGGAGCTACTGGTGCTGGAGCAGTTCCTGGGCTCACTGCCTGCTGAGATCCAGGCCTGGGTGCGGGGCCAGAGGCCAGGCAGCCCTGAGGAGGCTTCGGCCCTGGTTGAGGGCCTGCAGCATGACCCTGGGCAACTGCTGAGCTGGGTGAGTCTGGCCAGTTTGGCTTTAAGGAGGTACAGAACAAAACTAGAGCCCTGGTGACTTCTCTCTTCCCTTCAGATCACAGCCCACGTCCTGAAGCAAGCAGTGCTCCCAGCAGCACAGAAGGCAGAGGAGTCCTTGGGGAGCCCCCACCCTCCAGGGATAGTAGAGCCCCTCAGGGCAGCCGCTGGGGAGGGGCCACAGGATGCCCAGAGGAAGGGGTCTGCGCAGCTCAGCTGCAGTGTGAAGGAGGAGCCTGATGCCGATGGGCAGGAGATGGGTGAGAGTGGGGGCCGCAGTAGGCTAGGGGGCTCCTGGGGGTGTTTGGATGTCCCCAGATGGGATGGGGACCCAGGAGGGACTGCACACTGCAGAGCAGGCCCCTGGGAGGCAGGAAGAATGTGCCGGCTCGCTGCTAGCAGAGGAGGGCCACGGCTGCAGCACCAGCAGCAGCTAATCTGCCCTGGCTCACATGGGCAGGCCCTGACCCGTCTGCCTCACTTCCTAGCGTCCGCCAGTCCCCCCAATCCAGCCCAGTCCCACAAGGGGCCAGTTGGACACGGGGAACCCGACTCTGCCTCCTTCCACCCACGCAGGATTCAGGTGAGCAGCCCCAGGTGGGAGGAGAATGTCCTCGGTGGCCAGTCTGCCCGCCAGTGTTCCATGCTGCTAGGCCAGCCATTTTTGTGCTCTTTGCTGCCCAGATTGGAGTTGGTACCAGGGTGCCCTGAAGGTCCTGTGGGACGGGGATAGACTGGTGGTTTCAACAGCTGGGGAGGATTTTAGGAATCTGGTTTAGAGTGGTGGGAACTGTTAGGAGTCGGCTTCCTCACAGAGAAGTTAGTCAGGGGATTGCAGCTTCTGACAGTCCTGAGCAGGCACCTGGGGATTTGCACCCTCACTTGTGTGCAGATGGGGAGGGGACGAAATGACCAACCGTGGGTGGAAAGCCTGAGCCTCAACCACAGAGCAGCCCAGTCTCCCCATCACAACAGCTGGGGAGGTCAGAATAGAGAGGCTCTTCGCAGGAAATGCGCACAGCTCCCTCTCTGCAGCTGAGAGTGGAAGCTCAGCTGAGGGTCCCACTACCTGCAGTGCTTGCTTCTTGAGCAGGGGTCCAGCGTCTTTGCTCTTAAGCCAGTCCACTGGAGCATACCAGTGGAAGAGCTGGCTGAGATGAGCTTGGAGGCTGCGAAGTGCCCCAGGCTCCCCACACAGCCTGAGGCACAATAGGAAACTGAGGCAGGTGGCTCAGACGCGGTTCAAAGTCTCCTCACCTCCAGCCAGCACCGGGATCCCGGCTGTGGCTCTGTGCCGCTGCCACCTCCCCTGTGGCTTGTCTGTGAGGATTATTAGTCCCAACCCGGCATAGCCCCAACCAGATGATGGGATTCTGGGAGGTGAGAAGGGCAGACCTGCAAGAGCTCAGCTGTCCACACAGAGAGCCCAGCCCACCACCCCGCCCATGTACATCACCTGCACCAGGTGTGGGGGGATGTACCTCCCATCGTGAGTCCTCCCACAGCCAGGTGCCCACATCTGGGAGTGCCGACGGCTCTTTGCAGCTTCCCCAGAGAGGAACCTGGAGTTCCCTGAGTCCCTTTATCTTTCGCTGGGGACATTCTGCTCAAGGCACAGGGGTAGGGCCAGCCACATCTGTCCCTGACTCTGTCTCCCCCAAAGCCCAGGGGTCCTAGGCTCAGTCTGTCTGGCCTTAATGTGAATTGGGGCAGTTCAGGGCGGTGGGTCCTGGCAGCCTCCGCCAGGTGAGCCACAGGTGGCTCCCACCCGCCTGCTTCCCCATCCTTCACACCCCGGTCTTAGCGTCATCTGAGTCTCCAGGGAGTGAGGCTGTGAGGCGGGGCGGGGCGGGCTGGAGTGGAGGTCCAGGTAGTGAAGAGCCCCGTCCCGGCAGGAGGAGTGGGGGCTGCTGGACCCGTCACAGAAGGAACTGTACTGGGACGCAATGCTGGAGAAGTACGGCACGGTGGTCTCCCTGGGTGAGGACCAGTCGCGCCTCCTTCCCTCTCGGCTTCCTGCATCCCACCCTTCCCTGTGGGCGCCTACCTTCCTCCTTTCCAAGGGGCTCCTATGTCACCCGCCACAGCACCCACCCCATCCTTATTTGTGCCAGCCCCTCACCCGCCCAATGCCAGGATTCGCGCCTGATCACCCCCCACACCAGCAGGGTTACCACCCCCGACGCCGGACTCACATGTCGAGTTGCAGCCAGAGGCACGGAGCACGGGGACAGAGATCCCAGGAAGCCTCCGTCAGCGTGAGTGCTGCCCCATGTGAAGCAGGCCACCCGGTCTCGGGTGGGTGGGAGCTTGTGTGGCACACACACTGTGGGGTGGGCGCGGGGTGTGGGATGCGGATGGCAGGCCAACGTTCTGGCACCGGGGCCACTGGGTCTGCCGCGCGTCCTTTTCCCAGGAGGTGAGAGCGAGGGTCCCCCAGGCTGCCCTGAGTCCCCGCTGTCCTGGGAGGGCCCGTCTGGAGCCACCGCATTGGTCCCGCCGCCACCGGTACCGGGTGCCGCACGGAGCAAGCCCTACAACTGTGAGCAATGCGGCCGTGGCTTCGACTGGAAGTCGGTGTTCGTCATCCACCACCGGACGCACGCGGGCAGGCAAGGCGCTCAAGCCCCGGCGCTGACCGTGGGCGGCGCTGAGAAGCCGCTGCAGAATTCCCGGGAGACGGGCGCACTGCGCCACTCCCGGCGCGCGCCCCTGGCCCCTCGGAACTACGCCTGTGAGGAGTGCGGGCGCAGCTTCAGTTGGAAGTCACAGCTGGTCATCCACCGCAAGAACCACGCTGGCCAGCAGCGTCACTTCTGCGGAGACTGCGGCCGAAGCTTCGACTGGAAGTCCCAGCTGGTCATCCACAGGAAGAGCCACCGGCTTGAGGCCCCGTGAACGCCGGAAGAAGGCCAACTCACCTTGGCGACCTCTTGTCCTCAGGACCTGGACGCAGCCTGGAGACAGTAGCTGGGTACTGTAGTAAATCAGAGTTCCCAGGAAGGTCCCCACCAAAAGCCACCTGCGTGCCAGAAAAGCAGCTGCTCCTGCACTCCCGCCCCCCACTCCCTCCCATCTGAAGTGAGGTCTGGTTTGAATCCACCCCTGACCAGGCCAAGGGGTGACTTCCAAGTTCAGATCTCCCCACCTGCGACACCATGCAGGCCGATGACTTTTCCAAAGTCTGGGATCTTGTTAGCCGCGGGTAGATGTTCGAAAACTGCCTCTTCCCACACATCCTGAAGCAGCAGGGTCTGGGGCCTGCATGTGGGAGGTGCAGAAAGCCCAGGAGAGCATGGCCTGCCTATTTTTGGAGGCAGAGGGAAAACTAATGGTCCTTCACGTGTGTTGTAGATTTTTAACGAACCCCACTTTTACAGTAGGGAAGTCTCTGCATAACAATCCTGATTTCTGGCTTCTGGTGAGCAGAAGATCAGCAGTTCTGCTCCTGCCTGGCAGGTGGGGCCACAGAGCAGCAAACCCATGAGAAGGTCCAGCAGTTCTGGTCCCCAACCCACCTTGTTCCTGTGCCACACATATCACTCTTCTGGCCTCGTTGTCCTTTGAGCTCTTGAGTCCCAGCTTGAGTGGACACTAAGGGACCTACATTTTAAGCATGGGTAGGCAAGGATGGCCTCAAGAAAAAGGACCACAAACATGTCATGTAGGCCATGCCCACCTACAGGCCAGGACTGTGTCCCCACAGCCCACACAGTAGGTCAGTCAGTCACAAAGTCAGCAAAAGATTCGCTGCCTGCTGCCCATGGAGGTACGTCTGGATTCCTGGGCAGGCATTTGGGACTTTGTTCAATGCACTGTATTAGTTTCCTGTTGCTGTAACAAACTTGGTGGCTTGAAACAACACATTTATTCTCTCATGACTGTGAAATGGGTTTCACTCAGCTAAAATCAAGGTGTCATCAGTGCAAGCTGCTTGGGGAAGCTCTAGGGCAGAATCTGTTTTATTGCCTTTTTTCTAGCTTCTAGAGGCTGCCATACTCCTTGGTTTGTGGCCCCTTCTGCCACCTGCAAAGCCAGCAGTGATGGTAAAGTCTTTCTTATGCTGCCATCTCTCTGGCTCAGGTCCTCTTGCCTCCTCCTTATAAGGACCCTTGTGGTTGCATTTAGGGCTCACCTGTAGTCTATGACAATCTCCCTATCTCAGGATCCTTAATCATCTTTTCTGCTCCCCACCTGCACACTTCATCTGCAAAATCCCTTTTGTGTGTGAGACCACACTCACAGGTTCCAGGGATTATGATATGAATGTCTTTGGTGGCCATTATTAAGCACCATTCTCCATCTCCTTCCTACTTTGAAAACAAGGGGCATTTTTATGTGGGATGGTTTCAGGAAACAGTCCTCTTCAGCCTCAGACACATGCAAGAGTGGCAGGTGGATGTGACCGCATAAAGAAGGAGCTGCCTGGGGGGGGTCACTTTGGGTGGGGGTGCTGGACATTGCTGCAGCCTGAGACTGTGAGGGGCAAGTTTCCATCGCAGGGGGTGGAGGGTAGGGGTGCTGCCTCTTCCATCCCTAGTCTTCTGAGGACCTACCAACCTGTTGCTGTCACACTGGGGCCTGGGAAAGCACGCCAGGCTGGAGATGGAGCTGGGTGCGAGTGACTGGTAGGAAGCAGGTGAGATCTGCGTTGGGGACATGGAGGAAGAGGAGGGTGGATCCCATGTCCCTGGTGGGTCTAATTGTTCCTAATGGACTTCAGAGAATTCCACTGTCCCTCACAACCTGGTGGCCCTGGATGATCACTAGTCCCTGGTGGATCCCCTTGTGCCTGGTAGATTCTAACCGCAGTTCTGGACAGTGAGGCTGCTTGGACTACACATTCAAGAAGCCTCAAGGTTATCTGGCCTCTGCCTTCAACTGGCACTATGTTCCAGGCTGTGCTTACAGACCCAGACAGTGTCCATATACACTGCCCTGGTGCTGGCAGTCTCAGGTCACAGACGTCTTGATGTCCACTAGCCTTCACCTGCAGTTCCCACAATGCCCCAAGCGGCACAGCCAGCCTTTGAGACACTCCACAGAGGCTTGCGCGCTTGGGGCTTCCCCTACTATCTCTTTACTCCTGGTCTACAGCTCCCACAGTACTCCAGAGGGCACTTCTGGTTCCAAAGGCACTTCAGACCCCATTTTCAGGGGCGTCTGCACCCACTCCCCCCACCCCCAGCACTTGCCCCAGTGCTTTTAAACATGCACTCTCCCCGTTACTTTCTGTTCAGCCCTCATGCCTCAGTCCAATAGTCACCCGCCCTTGTCAATCGCCCAAGGTAGCACACCCTCCACCTCCACAGAGCACATCCACATCCACTGGCTCAGGCCACAAAAGACCCTCTGGTAGAGTCAGCGCTCTCACCTCTTCACCCTGGAGTGGCTAAGAGGCTGCTGGCCTTGCCCAGACAAGGCCATTCCTGCAGGCTAGTTGAGGTCCTCGGTGGAGAGACAAGAGGAGCCCTGAAGTATGGTTTCTAGAGAGTACTGGGCTCTGCACTCCTGGCTCATTTCTCCGTCCATGCAGACATCACTGTACACATCGAGTTTATGCTTGCTCTGTTCCTGGGCCCAGTGTTGGATGAGCAACAGAAACATCGATTTTTTACCTCTGGCATGCCCCTAACTGGGGACCTGGCCTGAAACCCAGCCATGTGCCCTGATCTGGGATAGAACTGGCAACCCCTTGGTTTGCCGGATGAGGCCCAACCAACTGAGCCACACCAGTCAGGGCAATGTTTTTAATTTTTATTCATGACGTCATCAGTTCAGTAACCACAATAACGCTTTCTTGTTATCCTTGCAAACAGTTTGGAACACAAGGTTAATTGATTAGGTCCAAAGATTATTATGCCTTATTTCTTTATTCATTTCTAGAGATGGGGAAGGGAGGAAGAAAGCGAGGAACATCGATATATGAGAGATACATTGACTGGTTGCCTCTCACACGCTCCTAACTGGGAGACCTGGCCCTGCAACCCAGGCATGTGCCCTGACGGGGAATCGAGCCAGCAACCTTTCTCAATTCCCAGGCCAGCACCACTCAATCCACTGAGCCACACCAGCCAGGGCCACCCTTCTTTTTTTCTTTTAACATTCGAAAGCCTTCAGACATAAGACATGCGAGGTAATTCCTCTGACATGGCAGCTCCAGTCCCACATTCGAGTGCCCCTCTTCATTATTTATTTTTTGACAGTGGTCAGCACTGCGCCCTGCCCCTTCAGATATCTTGTTGGCTGTCCAGATGTTCAGAGTCTCCAGGTACCCTCACACACAGCCTGGTATATTTCCTGTGTCAGGGGCCGGAAGGCCTGGGCCTGGTTGTCCAGCACAAACAGTGAATCAGCAATGACGCTCACGTTGAAGCCCTCACGCACCAACCGGGACTTCACCAGTTTGAAAGTGCTCGTGATCTCCAGGGTGTCCTGCAGGGGCAGTGACGGTAACTCTGACTGAGGCTCCCACAGCGAAAACCTCCCACCCACCAACTACAGCCACCCTGGGCTCACCTGGATACGGATGAAATGGGGGACAGCATAGGCAGGGAGCCATTTGCGGACGTGCTGGTACAGCCTCTGCCCATCGAAGGTCCGGCCAGGGACCAGTTGCACAGCAGCCATGCCCACCTTCCCTTCACACCCTGGGAAGCACACCAGTTACTCTCCGCCGACCCCTTTGCCTGGCACAACGCTATTCACTGGCTGTGCCCCAGCAGCTCCCCCACCGCTAAAATTGGGTTTTAAATGAGGTGAGCCCTACGCACCTAGCACAGACACACCGTAGACGTTCACCTCCTGCAAGAAGTCCACGACTGACAATACACCTTCCACCTCCCTCGTGGACACGTTCTCACCCTTCCATCTGTGGGGTATTCGCCGGGCTTGTGACCACGCCCCTGATAGAGGGCAGGCCCCGCCTCTTGCCCACCAAGCCCCGCCCTCGGGAATCCAGAAGTCCCGCCTCTTTAGTCGGTCTCCCTTTAGGATCAGAAAGCCCCGGTGGCCCCGCCTTCCAGTCTCGCCCCCAGAAGCCCCGCCCAGGACCGGAAGGTGTCTCCGAGGCGGTCGCAGAAGTAGAGGAATCCTTCGCGGTCCATGGACAGCACGTCTCCGGAGTTGTAGTAAATGTCGTCCGGGCGCCGCACCTTCTGCACCAACTTCCGTTCCGACAGCTCTCGGGGCCCGCGGTAGCCCAGGAAAGGGTGGCGGCCTAGCACCCGAGTCAACAGGAGCCCAGGCTCCCCTGGGGGCAGGAGTAGGAGTTGGGGCATTAACCATGGAAAAGAACCTCAGAAACTCAACAGCGATGAACTCCATCACCCAGGACCCGGTCAGAGAAGAGACAGAGAAAGACCCAGAGATAAAGACAGGGGGATCTGGAAATGGAAGAAACAGACTCAGACATAGGGACCCGGCGAGAGGAAATGAGAGAGACGGGGAGAGAGAAGGTGGCATGGGAATCCCATTAAAAATAGGAAAAGGATAACAAGGGATGGACGAGGGACAGAGACAATTGGTGGCAGGAAGAAAGAAATGTGGCCAGGACCTTGCAAGGCCCCAGGAGAGAACACCCTGGGAGAAGGTAGAGGACAACAAATTGCTGCCTGGCAGGACATGGCTTCCACAGAAGGCTTGAGGGAACAACTCCAGTGGACAGCAAGAGACACAGCAGACAAGCAATTGAGACAGGAAAGCCTGGCAGAGCTGAGAAGCTGAGAGGCAAAGAGTCCCAGATGGTGGTCAGAGGGGCTCAGGGGCCCTCAGTGTCCCGGTGAGAGCTGCAGACACACTACAGGGCATGGACCTCAAAGCTTTGGACGGCTTGTACCAGCCAAGGAGGAAATGGAGTCCCTGACCTTCCCACACCCAGAGAAGGTTCCCCAAGCCCTATACCTGGACGCACAGGCACACAGAGGCCTGCTTTGTCCCTCACAGGCTCGGCGGCCTCCGTGTCAAACTGTACAAGCTCGAAGGGGGACAGCATCTGAATAGAGGGTGAGGAGGTGTCAGCAGAGGTCCTGTGCACTCAGCTTCGATCAGGGTCACTGTCACACCCAACCCACTCACTCGAAGGAAACAGCTTGTCTTGCCCACGGCCCCACAGCGCCCCGGATAGTTGATGAAGCCGATGTTGCCTTCTGTGGAGCCATAGACTTCAAAGATCCGAATGGGGCCAAAACGTTGCTGGAAGGTCTCCCACACGCCTGCCCGGAGTCCGTTGCCCACTGCCAGGCGGACTGTATGTACCTTGTCCTCTTGTCGCTGCAAGGATGTCCCAAGGAGGGTGACAAGGAGGTACCCAGGAACCCTTTCTTGGGAGGGCTATCTCGGGTCCTTACCTGAGGAGTTACCTGGGAGGCGATGAGGGGTGTATATACCTAGGGGATCTACCAGGGGTTCTTACTTGAGAGTAGTTACCTGGCATCTGTACTTAGAGGGTTACCTGCAGATATTACCTGGAGGCAGAGGGAGTTACTGGGTGGCCTTACCTGGAGGGATACCTAGGGTGACTGGAGGCCTCGTCTTGGGTCTTATGTAAGGATAGGTACCTGGAATTTTTATCTAGAGGTGTTAACTTGGGCACCTTTACCTGGAGGTATCCTGCAAAGTGATCTGAAGCTTCACCTTGGGGAGTTACCTAGTGGCCTTACTTGCAGGTAGTTACCTGGAGATTTTCCTTGAGGGCTTGCCTAGAGGCTTTATCCGGAGGGATTACTAGGGACCTTGATTGGGGACAGTTACCTGTGGTCCAGACCTCATTGCTCTGGAAGGAGGGAGCTGGCTGATGTCTAATGAGTTTGCCCAGAGCCACACTGTGTTCTAGGCACGTTACCTGTTTGATTTTTAAAAATACCCCCTTGAGATAGTATCTCTGTTTTCCAAATGAGGACTCTGAGGCTGAGAGAAGTGAAGCCACCTGCCCAAGAAGGCACAGGTGAGCATCAGAGAAGTCATTGTCGGAAACCTTGTGTGGGGCCCATTGTATGTGGCTCTTGTCTGAGGTGTTTTACTTGAGGGACCTTGCTTGAGACCTGTATTTGAATATACCTTAGAGCTTTACCTGAGATGACAGCTGGGATTTCACACCTAAGGCGTTCCCCCTGGAGCCCTACCTTAGTGCCTCACCTGGGGGATGTTACACAGGTACCGCAGGACTTCGCCCACATACTGGATCACAGTCACACGGTGCTGCCGACAGTCATCCCAGAAGCAGGAAGCAGAGAACTTGGGGGCCAGGACACAGGTCGCTCCTGGGAGGCAGGAGAGGAATGAGTTCCAGGTCGTACTTCCAAGCCACACTTCCAAGCCACTGTGAGAAGCTGCTTTGATCTGAGGCCCCTGAAGCACAGGATATACTGGACTCATCTCTGTGTCCCTGGCCCAGCTACGACTGCCTCCATTAAAAAAAAAAGCATAGGCGGGCCTGGGTTTGAATCCTGTGTCCAGAATGTGGGAAAGGCTTGGTGCCTCGTACAAAGTGAGCACTGCTAAATAAGGGCTATGAAAATTAATCATTTTTTATTATGAGAAATGTTTTATGAATATTTAGCTGAGTAGAAGGATAGGTGGTAAACGGGAGGATAGAAAGGTGAGTAGGTGGATATGTTGAAGGTGCTCACATTGATTAATTCATTTTAGGGGCCACTACACTCAGCCCAGGAAAGCGAACTCTCCTTTCCTGATTTCCTTCTCTACAGCTGGCTCTGTAGCAGGCACTCTCCTGAACTCAATCTTAATCCTCAATAGAACCCTGCAAGCAAAACATCATCATCCCTGCACCCAAAGGGACAATTGCTTGTTTGCTCGGTTAGTAGCAAGTATGTCTTCTTTGAGCCTGTATTTTTGAGAGGGAAGTAAAATATAAAACGGGTGCCTGCCCTGGCTGTTGTGGCTCAGTGGACTGAGCGCTGGCCTGCAGACTAAGGGGTTGCTGGTTCGATTCCCAGTCAGGGCACATGCCTGGGTTGTGGGCCAGGTCCTCAGTTGGGGGGCGCACAAGAGGCAACCGATTGATATTTCTGTTGCACATTAATGTTTCTCTCCCACTCTCTTTCTCCCTCATTTCCCCTCTCTCTAAAAATAAATGAATAATAAAGTTGCCCTGGCTGGTGTGGCTCAGTGGATTGAACGCCAGCCTGTGAATAGAAGGGTAGCTGGTTCGATTCCCAGTCAGGGAACACGCCTGGGTTGCAGGCCAGGTACCCAGTAGGGGGTGTGTGAGAGGCAACTGATCCATGTTTCTCTCCCTCTTTCTCATTCCCTTCTGCTCTCTCTAAAAGTATATAAATAAAATCTTTTAAAAAATAAATAGAATGGGTGCTGAGACCTTGAAAATGACAGCTGTGTTTGCAACCCCTAATAAAATGCATGATTCAGGAAAGGTCATCAAGAGCTAGTAAAACCAGGGGTAAGGTTGTTAGTGTTTCCCAATTAAAGCTCTCAATTTGAAGAACATGAATGGAGGACCCATCGATGAAGCCAAGGCAGGGAAGGATTGAGCGTTGGAGGTGGGGATGGGTGGGGCTGGGGAAAGTGGGGGGAAAAAAAAAAGCTCTCAATTCACCTCAGGCTTTCTAAGTTAGGATAACAGCCATGAGCTGCCTCCAGTATGATAAATGAGGAAGCACAATGAACCTCACCATGGTTCTTGCTAAGAGTAATTGAACTGAATCTAACAACATCTCTAGGAGGAATTTCCCGTCTAACAGGAGACAGGAAAAGGCAGAGACCAAACAATGAGACTAACTAAGAAGATACCTGGGGACCTTCGACTGTGAAGCATGCATTAGATGATACTAAAGAGTTGCTGTTAAGTCTTTATATGTAAGAGACACATACTGCAACAGTTATGAGCGAAAAGAAACGTCGTCTAGGATTTGCTCTAAAATAATCCAGGGAGGAATTAATATGAAATAAAACTGCCAACATGTTAACAGTTGTTGAGGCTGGGTGAGGATGAGGACAGGAGACTTCATCAAACTATATGCTCTACTTTTGTTTATGTTTGAAATTGTGATTTTTAAAAAATAATATAAAAAAGAAAAGAGTGAAGCAGGAGGTGTTAAAAGAAACTATAATAAAATGCTAATGGTGGCTGAAGCTGGGTTGTGGGTACATGAGGATTCATGTAGAAATTTTTATGTATTTAAATTTTTTCTTTATTTTTTAAAGATTTTATTTATTTTTAGAGAGAAGGGAAGGGAGGGAGAAAGAGGGAGAGAACCAGCAATGTGCAAGAAACAGATTGGTTGCCTCTTGCATGTGCCCTCACCTGGAATTGAACCAGCGATCCTTTGGTTCACATGGCTGGCATTCAGTCCACAGAGCCACACCAGCCAGGGTGAAGGTAAAATTTAATTTTTAAAACAAGATTTTATTTATTTACTTTTGGAGAGCGGGGAAGGGAGGGAGAAAGAGCAGGAGAGAAACCAATGTGTGAGAGATACAGTGATCGGTTGTCTCTCTCCCCCACCCCCAACAGGCATGTGCCCTGACAGAACAGAACCGGCAGCCTTTCAGTTTGCAAGCTGGCGCTCATTCCACTGAGCCACACCAGCCAGGGTGCAAAGGTAAAATTTTAAAGAAAAAAACCCCAACTGTGGCGAGATCCCCATGTGAATTCCTAGTCAGGTGTCCAGGGAGACAGCCCGATGGAGTGCTTGGTGAGAATTTCCTCACTGGGACAAGAGCTCAAATGAGTGACTTCACACCAGCTCTTGTCACCTCCTGACTAAAACAGCTTTTAGGGACTATGTGAGTGTCCAAGCCTCTGTGCAGGTAGTCCTGGGGCTCTCTGCTGTAAAGGGAAGACCCAGGGTGCTGGGTAACCTCTGAGGCCTTGTCACCCTGACATCCAGTCTGGCAGTCCCCTGCATGGGAGAGGTCATCAGGGAAGGGCTTACCGAGCTCGAGGCAGCCGAGGACCCCAAGGACAAGCCCCATTGCATGGTACAGAGGCAAGACCGTGTAGACCACATCATCAGCTGTGACCCCGCACAGAGACAGCAGCCCGCTCATCAGTAGCACCCGCTCATGTGTGAGGATGGCAGGCTTTGGGAGCCCTAGAGGATGAAGACGGGAGAAGGTTGGGGTGGCGGGAGGACAGCATGCAGGGCTGGGTCTGCGTGGTCCTCAGAAGCTGGTCAAGTGTGAGGATTTGCAGGTGGGTTCAAGGAGGTCAGATTGGGTTTGGGGTTGAGAGGTGGAATGCTCTGATAGGGTTTCAGTGGCTGTTTGCTAGGAAGACTCAGGATTCTGGCACTGACCACTCAGATCACACTGGGGGCAGAGTTCAGGCCAGGTTTCACAATCAAAGCACAGAGTGAATTTTGGAATTCAGGCTTGGGGTTGGGTCAGTGTGAGAGTTCAGAGGTCGGGGCTAGGGCTGCTGGGTGCCCTCACCGGTGGTCCCTGAGGTGTAGATAAACAGGGCAGGGCTCCGTGGTGTGATCCCAGCACGCAGGTCAGGAGGCACAGGGTCTGAGGGCGCAGCCTCAAGAGTGGCCCCCAGCGCCCTCACACCCGGTGTTGGGGAGGAGAGGCCGAAGTAGAAGCAGCGGATGTTCTCTGCCTGCAGCTTGGGGAGAATCTCCTCCAGGTTCTTCTGGAGGTCTGCAGGGATGGGCCAGAGAAGAAACTGAGGCAAGGCCCACCTTCGTGGTTGGGAGGGGAGACCAGAGACCCAGAAATGGGGCACAGGAGCTCACTGTCAGCCCCAGAGGATAAAGCCAGCAGACAAAGCTGTGTTCTTCTATAAAGAAGCCCAAGAGCACCATATTTTGCCGTATGTAATGTGCACCATTTGCCCAAATTTTTGAGGGAAAAAGAAGGATGTGCATTATACATGGGTAGTACTAATTCCGTGTGTATAGCTATGTTTTTAATTCTTTTATTTATGCTCTATGCTTTAAAAGTGTAACTCTAGAAAGCAATAACAATATCGGTATGCAAAATAATACGCTGGAATATGAGAATCAGTTTGGTTTCCAAATACGAGTGAATAAAAAATTGAATTAAAAAAATTAAAGCGAGAGGTTTTTCCCCCTGAAAATCTTGGGCTAAAAATGTGGGTGCGCATTATACATGGAAAAATACGGCAGTAGTTCTCGGCCGAAAAAAAGATTGAAATAGCTACGGTAAAGAAAAAGCACAAACACCTCTGGTATCCGTACTACTTTACAGTAGAGTTCCAACAAGCTGGGGGCGAGCCGGGAGGAAGGAGCTCCTTGCCCAGCCCCCAGTTGGACCCTCTGAACAGCCGTCCGGTCTGTCGTCCGTCCCATCCCCTTCCATCCTCCGGGGTCCTCACCTGGGTCTACCACGAGCACGCGAGCCCCGGAGCTCAGCACCGAGTGAACCAGGGGCGCCCCGCAGATGTGCGGGTTGATCCAAGCCACCGGGCAGCCCAGCTTGGCCAGTCCCAGCCACACGCCCAGAGCGGTAATGGACTGGGAGGGCAGCGCCAGGAGAGCGGCGGATTCCCTGGCCCCCTGACCCGCGAGATCCACCAGCTCCGCCTTCAGGGCCCACGCTGCCCGGCAGGCCTGGGCGTCCAGATCCCCGTAGGTGACCGAGCGGCTCCCGGGTCCAGTCCACACCAAGGTCACGCGGCCCGGCTGCTCGCGCGCCCGCCGCTCAAAGGCATCCACGAAGGTTTCGGGGGGCTTGCGTCTCAAGCGAGCGCTGATGTTTAGGCCGGTGCGGAGGATCCGGACGATGTAGGCCAAGTCGGCCGGCAGCCAGCGCAGCCCTGGGGGCGGCCGTGAGGGCAGCAGAGCTAGCACGAGGGCCGCGGCAGCCAGACTCAGCCAGTGGGGCATCCAGGGAACCAGCCAAGGCCGCCCCAGCGCGGCCAGGCCCACCAGCGCATAGCAGGCGCGGTCCCCCATGAGCCAGCGCATTGCCAGGGCCCCAGCTGCGGGCCATGGGGGTCTCCCCAGGCCCAGCAGCAGGAGCAGCAGGAGCAGCAGCAGGGACAGGCGCGGCCAAAGGCCCATCGCACCAGCTCTGAGCTCAGAGCCCTGCCCACAGATTGGTCATCCTGATGGAGCTGCAGGCCTCGACCTCTGGCCCCTGGCCCCTGGCTGTGGCCCAGGCAGTGTTGACAGCCCTGCTACTGACTAGCCCCAGGACTTTGACGCCACCCCTTCTCCTCGTTTTCTTTATTATTTTTAACTTTGTTTCTTTTCCTCACCCAAGGGCATTTTTTGTATTCATTTATTTTAGAGGAAGGGAGTGTCGGGAGAGAGAGCAAAAGAGAAAGAAACATGGATTGGTGGTTTCACATACACGCTCTGACCAGGGGGCTAGGGGTTTGTGTTTTTTTTTAAGATTTTATTTATTTTCACTTTTTAACTATTAAAAAAAAAAGATTTTGTTTATTTTTAGAGTAGGGGAAGGGAGGGAGAAAGAGAGGCAAACATAGATGTGCAAGAGACACATTGACCAGTTGCCTCTCGCATGCTTCTAGCGTCCAACCCAGGCATGTGTCCTGGCTGGGAATCCAACTGGAGACCTTTTGATCTGCAGTACAATGCTCCAACTGAGCTATGCTTGCCAGGGGTATTTTTAGTGTTATTATTTTTAAATTTTTAATCCTCACCCAAGGATATGTTTATTGATCTTGAGAGAGGTGGGGGGAGGGAGGGAAAGAGAAAGAGAGAGACAGAGAAACATCTATCAGTTGCCTCTCATACCTGCCCCAGCTGGAGACTGAACCTGCAACCTTTTGGTTGTGTGGGACCACGCTCCAATCAACTGAGCTACCCAGCCGGGGCCCTTCTCCTTTTCATTTTCCAATTACACTTGACATTCAATATTAGATTAGTTTCAAGTGTACTGCATAGCAGTTGGGACATTTATATACCTTAGGAGGCGATCCCCCCCCATACCTAGTACTCACCTGGCATCATACAGATATCACAATATTGACTATATTCCCTGTGCTGTACTTTACACCCCCCTATTTTGTAACAGGCAATTCTTACTTCTTAACCCCTTCATTTTTTTCACCCAGCTCCCAACTCTCTGGCCCCAGCCCTACTCACCCCCACCTATTTGTTTAGCTCTGCTTGGTTCTGTGTTGCCCCTCTGGGTCTGTGGATACCCACTGTGGTCCAGGCACCTGGGAAATGGCCCAGGGTCATGGGCAGAGTCCACAGGACAGCAAGGGCAGTGGACTGCAAGCAGAGCCTGCTGCTCCTCATGCCCCACCTGGAGGTTCTCCAGCGACACCCACTTAATCAGCAGGGAGATTAGGCTTGGCTGGACCGAGGCTTTGGCCAGGTATACAGTAGGTGCTCAGTAAATACTGAAAGGAATACATGCAGTGTCTGAACTCAAACTCAGCTCTGAACCCCACTCATGTGCTGCGCTGACTCTGCCGCACCCTTGGCATCAGTGGGGACCACATGCCTGGTGGGACCCCTCATTTCTGGTGGGCAGTCACAGGGGGAGCTCAGAGAGGTGCTGCCATAAGCCCAGGAGCTCGGGCACCACCCTCCAGGCTGTACACACCCCTCAACCTGCCCCAAATCCTTAGGGCATGATGCCCAGGCCCGGGGCCACCCCTGCACTAGAGGTAGGAAAGGAGCAGCCTCTCTTGGACTGGCAACCAAACCGATTGCAGGGTTTGTGGACATGAGCCCACCACCACGGTCTTCAGCAGCCCAGCAAGAAATCCAAAGGTCCTGGCTGCCGCTCTGACACCAGCCCACCCAGCACTCCAGACCTTGCCTGCCAGGGCAGTTATGCTAGGGCTCAGATCCCCTCATGGCAGCCTTGCTCCAAAGAACCTCTGCCCCCTCCGCCCCCCGCAGAACTAAGGTGCTCAACTGCCATGCCCATCAGAACAGGGAGAGGGGCTCTGAAGTCCACAGGTCTTGGAAGATCTGGGAGACAGGCTTCAAAATTTGCCTCCTGGACAGCAGCAACTGCGATTGGGGTGGAGACCCACATGCGGCCTCTCTCCCTAAAGACACGCCTCATGTGGGGCTGGCCTGTACCCCTTCGCGCAGGTCCGAGGGCCCTAGGAGAGTCCGGTGCCAGTCAAATGCGCATCCCACTCCGGCACAGACAACAGATGTGCCAGATGACCAAACAGACCTGTCTTTGCCCACGGAGGGGGACCCTGAAGCCAGTCCATGAGAGCAAGGAACACACAGTCCAGGAGCTTACAGCTTCCGAGTTTAGGCCCACGGGCCAGTCCTTTATTACACGATTCATGATGAGTCCCTTGGAGCTCCCTTAGGTGCCGGATGAGGAGAGGCTAGGGAAAGGCACAAGGGATCTCACCCAGCTGGACACTGGGGTAGAGAAGCAGTCCTAGACCCCGCCCCGCTCAAGGGAGGCAGTGGAGTGGAATTCAGAGCTGGAGCCAGGAATCTTGGGCCCCACCCCAAGCCTGATAATCCAGTTCAGAGGTGGTGGGGTCCTGGAGCAGCCCCAGCCTGCCACTACCTGGAGGGGTCAGAGTTGGGCCCGGGGTCAATGGAGAAGACACAAGGGTCTGCGCTCAGGGGACAGCGTGGTAGGATGGCTGGAGAGTGGTCAAGATGCCATGGTGGGACTGACCTGGCTGGTGGGGATCTTAAGGGGTCCTGTAGTGGGCGTGGCTTAGCCCACTGGCTACTTAGACCCTGCGAAGGGTGTGGCCTTCTTCGAGGGCCTGGTCAAACCCATGGGGGGCATTGCCTGGCCTCAGGCCCGGATCAGGGCGCAGGGTGTGCAGCCAGGTGGCGCTCCAGCAGTGCGCGGTGCGAGAAGACCTTGCCGCAGGCAGGGCAGGGCACACGCTCCGGCCGGTGTGTGCGCATGTGCACGTTGAGCGAGCTCTTCTGAGTGAAGCGCTTGGCACAGACAGCACACTGGAAGGCGCGCACGCCCGTATGCGTGACCATGTGCTTGAGCAGGTAGTCCCGCAACGAGAAAGATCGCCAGCACACAGCACACTGGTGGGGCTTCTCCCCTGCGGGCGACAGTGTGGGCCCCGCATGGATATCAGCTGGAAAGAGACCTGGGGGGCACCCTTGCCGGCAGGGACTCCCCTCCCCTCCCCTCCAGGAGCAGCCATCAACCTGGAATCCCCTTGCCAGCTGGCAGGGACATTCCAGCAACGCCCTTCACTCCCAGACCATACTGTCCAATAAGGACCCCTACACATGGCCGGGTGTACTCCCTCGTCTCTGCCCCGCTGGAGCTTCCTTCTCCCAGATCCTTATCATCATACGAGAATCCCACTGACTGTCAGGGTCCCCCAACTCCAACAGGTACCCTCCCAGTAGGGAACCCCACCAGTGTGGGATACCACTGCCCATTGGGACTAGCCAGTGTCCCTCCTCCCACCCACCCCCAACACCCAGGCTTCCCCCTCACCCCATTCCTACCATGCCCACAGAGGATTCTGAACTCTCTGATCTCTGGCCACCGTTCTGGGGACAGTCTGGCAAGGCCCAGCACCCGTACACTGGAAGAGATCTGGGCATGCCTACCCCCTTTCTGCTGGAACCCCTCCCTGCCTGCTGGCCCCTGTGTCCCCAGGGTAACAGAACAGACTGCCCCTCACCATGGATCAGAAAAGAGGAGACAGGCTGGGCCCCTAGAGTCATCGGGTCTAAACAAAAAGCTACGGGTGGCTGCAGGGCAGTGCCTAGGAGGCGGTTCTTGCAAACCAACCAGGCCTGGCACCTGGCTAAAGCCACACAAAGCTGGCAAATCTTGGCCGGTGCTACCTTGGGGCTCGCGCTCTCTCTCCGTCCTCCCCAAGGCAGCCAGCTGGAGATTTCCGGTGGAGATTTTAAACTGTACATCATATCTCAGTTCTCACACCGCATCTCAGAACATCGAAGCCCTCCCCAACATGCACAGTGAAATCCCAACTTCCTGGCCCAGAACTCCCCATATCACACCCACTGGCCTCCCAGACAAATCTTTGCTTTTCTTAGCATCCGCCTCGGCCTTTGGAGTTCCATACCCTTGTGTTCCCCAGGAGCAGCCGCAACAATCCTGTGACACACTCAGGACCTGACAGCCACCACCCCAGGCCCTGCTTCCACAACCCCCAGCACAGCACTCTTTACTTTTCCCCCCGTCAGCTTCCAAGCCTGCCTCCCTGACATGCTGAGGTCCAAGGAGACCTCCCTGCAGCCTAGGGGAGCCCCAGGTTTCTCCTCCAGCCCCATTCAGACCACCTCTGCTTGCTTCCCACTTCCCCAAGGCCAGTGAACCCACAGTGCCTTGTATCCAGTCCCAGTCACTGAACCCACTGACATCCAAGTAGACCCACAAAGGTCTCCACAGCACTGCCCCTCAACCTGGCCACGCCGCCACTGCCACCACCACCACCACCACGACTCCATCCCTCCTGCCCATCTCCAGCTCCATCTTGGTGACTAAAGGCCGCACTGCCAGTTTCCAAATGTTCCAGATAGGTTTCTGCCACACAACCCAGCCTTAGGACACAACCCACGCCCCACATGTGTAGCACTTGAGGACTCAATTTCCAGGTTCCTCTAGAGTCACCAAACAGTAACAGAATTGTGTCACCACCCCCACCCTGTGCCCAATCCCGCCTGAGGTTTGAATCTCCAATGACTCAGGGGCTGAGACCCGCCCGGGCTCACCGGAATGGATGAACATGTGCTTGGTGTAGTTTTTCCGTGAGCTGAACGTCTTGCGGCAGTGACTGCACTCATAGGTGGGCGGCTGGGCACCCGTGGTTTGCGCAGAGGGGACCAAAGGGGCAGAGGCGCGAGCAGTGGACGGGGCTGGGGGCTCCCCCAGAGTCGTGCTGGGGGCCGCCTCTGGCTGCAGCGCAGGGTAGAAAGCGGTAGGGGGTGCAGGGGCTGGCCCGGAGGGTTGGAGAGGGTGCTGCACGGGTGGCCCTGGAGAACCCAGATGGAAGGGGAAAAGAGCTACGGGCGGCCCTGGGGTCTTCACGGCAGGTGGGCGGGGTCCCGACACAACACAGTCGGGTGGGGCCGGGGCCTCGGTGGGACAGCTTTCCACGGCTGTGCCCTCTTCCCCTGGCCACGCGGAGACGTAGCTGTCGGGGAACACGTCCTCGGCCGCCGAAGGCCCCGGAAAGAAGTCCCTCCCAGTGCCGTAGTCAGAGAGGCCAGCGGGCGCAGGTGGTTCCTCACGCGCGTTGTCGGCAGCGGAGGTGAGGAAGCCTGCGGGGCAGTCGGGGAAGGAAGGGGGCGCCTGGCCTTCGCCAGGACCGCCGCCTTCGCCGTCCTCGCCGTCGGTGTCGTCATCGGTCTCCTCGTCCTCATCGTCACCACCCTCATCTGGGCCCGCAGGCAGGGCGGGGTCAGCGGCCGACCCCTCTGCTTTGGCAGGCGCAGGGGGCGCAGGCAGCTGCAGGCGCGCGGGCTGACGCTGCTTGCGGCTGTGCACCGCACCTGGGTGGCTGAGGGGGCGCGCGGCCAGCAAGTGGCGCAGGCGGTGGCGCAGCTGCGCAGGCGCGAGTGGCGGGGGCACAGGCGTGGGCAGGGGCGGGGGCGCGGGGGTACCCGGGGCAGGGGCGCGGGCGATGATCTGCGTGCACTCGTCTATGACCGTCTGGATGCGCAGCACTGAGGCAGCCGTGAGCACCTGAAGTGCTTCGCCCTGCGCCACCACCAGTGAGCCGCTGTAGAGGAACTCGACAAGCTGACGCACGGTCTGCGCGGGCACCACCGGTGGCACGCGGATCTCGGAGTGACCGAGCAGCAACTTGTCCTGGAAGAAGGGTGAGCCGGCAGCCAACACGCACCGGTGTGCGCGCAGCGAAGCCTCGCGGATGCGCACGGTCACGTCACAGAAGTGCCCGCCTAGTCGCTGTCCGTTGAGGGTCTCGAGCAGCGATCGGGAGAAGTTCTGCAGGTGGATGTGGTGCACCGCCTCAGCCGCCGCCATCTACACCGGAAGAGGGGGGTAAAGGGGGTAGGTCAGCCATGGAATCCCCTCTTCTCTAGTGTCCCTGTCCCTTCAGCCTTTGTCGCAGGACAGGATCCAGGGTCGCATCTCAGCCCTCCCCACCGGATACCTGCAGCGCTCTACCCAGCACACAGAACCCAGCACGACCCTATACACACACACACACACACACTCTTCAGGACTTCTGCTGGTCTCACCATCTCTGCAGTTTCCAGCAGACCGCTGGGAGAGGGTTGAGAATATCAAACGTCTACCATCCCCCCTCCCTCAGTGTTGCTTATTATCCAGGGGAGGGTCTAGGGCTGGCTTCTCGTGCCTGGGCCCATTGACCCACTCTTTCCCCAACCCCAGTGTCTATCTACCTCCCCCACATCCCCCTCCAGGGGGCAGCCCTGTGGAGAAGCCAGGGACCTGCATCCAGAATTGGCTCACTCTCCACCAGGACGGTTGCAACTCCCTCCACTTGTGGCTTCTTTCAGTGTGCCCCTGCCACACCCCCCAACTTTAGAGCATCCAAGGCCCTGTGCAGACCCGGTTCTGCTGCCTCTGCCTCGTAACCGGGTTGTTAACCAGTGTACACGGTGGTCTTCACAGGGTGGGGTGGCTTGCCCTGCCTATTGAACTAAGCGATCAGGAGTGTGCAGAGTCACAAAAGGTTGAGTATGTTGGGCATTAGCCTGGCAAGCGCCCCACAGGAGGAAAACACATGGTTTCTGGCACACCATAGCATAGCAGCCTGGTGCTTCCTGGAATATGGATGGAGCCTGACACAGAGAGGGGAATTATGTGGCCTCCACAGGGGTGTGTGATTGGGTGGGAGTAGGTGGAGCATGGCTGAGCAATCTGGATGCTTCTTGTCAAACTGTGGCCTCATAAGCTCAGCATTGCCCACCCTCAGGCACCAGAAAGAAGGGTTACCCTACTCCACCCCACCCCAGAGACTCTGGGAATCTGAGCAACTCTGCTATTTCTCCCATCAAGCAGGCACCATGCTCACTTAACCTCAGTTTTCCCTCTATCAAAAAGAAGTGGGATACCTGGCTCATCCCACACCCAGGTCACACATTTGCAGTCTAGGGGAGAAGAATCGGGACACAGGATGCACCCTGAAGCTAGTCTAGTCCATGCAGGGTCACAGTCCCAGAGTGAGGCCTGACTTAATCCTCAGCGTCTGTTCGAGTCCTAGATTTACCCCATTCTGCTCTTTAAGCCCAAATCGCCTTTGCTGGTATCAGACCCCTTAGGCGACCTCAGAAACCTCCACTGCCCCAGTGCCGCTGGCCTGGACTGATGCAGTGACCTCTTCACTTCCCCTTCCCGGCCTATTCCCCATGCGACCGCCAGAGGGAGCCTGTTCACTCCTATCCGCTCAGGACCCTCCTCTGCCCAGAGCCCCCTGCCCCCAACCCGGGCGAAGAGTCCTTGGCAATTCCACAAACGAGTCAACAGTGCAAGCGCCGTTGCCTCTTCCACAAGCATCCTTCCCGTTTACATTCACCCAGCATCTAAAGGACTTCAAGTGCGCGCCCGGGAGATGGGATAGAAACCTGTGCATCAACCCTCAGGGCTTCATCCCTTCCTTTTCTGATCCACCCCTCCCAGCTCCCCGACAGGCCCCGAGTCCTCGGTCCAGAGGCAGCATGTTCTTTCAGGAGCCTCGGAACAAAGGCCACCTGAGGACACGGCCCCGAAGCCATCCCTCCCGAGCCCGCGCCGCGTTCCCGACGCCACGCCTTTGACAACGCCACACACTGAGCCCCGAGCGCCCTCTCCCGTGCTCTGCGCCATTGCGCGCACCCTACCCTGAGCCCAGCGCCCCTCTCTGGTCTACGCAGGCTGCATCCGCTGCAGCCTGCAAAACCCGCATCTCCCGCGTCCGCACCCCGCCCGCGCCCTGCAGCGCCCCCTCACGCCTGCAGCGTGCGCTCCAAGCTTAGTGCGGGCGCCCCTCTCCTGACACTCCCCGGCCTCCCCGCCGGCCCTGCGGCCGGGGGATGCCCGCCCGACCCCACCTCCGGCTCCTCCTCAGGCACCGGGCCCGGCCGTAGCCGCCTCCGGCTTACCACCGCCAAGGCCTCACTTCCGGGCCGCGACGCCCGCGGAACCGAAGTTCGCAGCCACTGCGGCACTGGGAAGCGCTGGGTGAGAGCACGTTTCCGGTGTTTCTATAGAGATTAGCCGCCGCCGCCGCCAGGCATCAGTTTCCGGGAAACCAAAATCTCAGTCGCAGCAACTGCTGGGCAGTGAGGAATCTCTGGGCGGGGCCACGCTTCCGGCGTCGCCCTAGAGACGGGGCGGAGGCGGGGCCTATGCTGTCAATCCGATGACCACACCCCCGTGCTCGGCAATAAAGCGGGCCAAGGCAGTCCGCTTCCCGAGCGCTCGCTCTGCTTTCGACCTTCTGCGATCCCTGGAGGAGGAGACCTTATACCTATAACACGAGTGCAAGCAGGAGTAGGACTAGCGAATGGGGTAGGGGAGCAGGCCTTACCCGGCCTTGGCGCCCACCTCTGCCCTGGGTCCCAGGTAGAGGGTGAAGACAGCCTGATTGGATGCTCTAACCTCCCCTCCCCCTCCCCCCTTCTTCCCCAGGGCCAGCTATGATAAATAAGTGAAGGCTTGTGGACCTGAACGACGCAGCCCAGAGCAGGGAAAAGAAAGGGAGTGGGGTGTGGGGGGGTGAGATGGGTGGTACCTCTGCAGGAGGGTGGTGAGCAGCCAGAACTCAAAGCCCGGAAGTCACAAGGGACAGTGTGTGGAAAGAGCTGTCCGGGCCTAGGGAACAGCATGGGTCCGCAGGGACCTTCACGTGGGACTGGCTGTTCAGCATATGCGCGAACCAGGCCCACTAGGTGATTAGGCTGGAGAGGTGAGCTGGCTTGGCCTTACCCTCTACTCATGGGGGCTGGAGGGAGGCAGGACGCCCGGACATCAAGGTCAGAAGATCCCCACCATGCCTCAGTGGACCCCATGCCTTATGTAGCAGGCACGAAGTTATCTTGTTGGGGGGTAACTTCTCAGCCTTCAGTGTGGGGACAAGGTCAGAGTGCCTGCTAATGACAGCTGTGTTGTGAATGTGTTGAAGGTCATGGACAGCAGGGGAATATGCTAGGTGAGGAATCACCTTCCCCACTGACAACCCCTCCTGTGGCCCGTGACCAAAGGAAACTCACTAAAACCCGAATCTAATGACCTCATTGTCCTTGTTCAGAATGTGGGCCCCTGACAGTTGCCTGCCTGGTCCACTGTGTCTCCCACATTCAACCTCAATGCCCCTCTTGATCTCTTCCCATTTCCTGTCACTGATTTTTTTTTTTAAAGATTTTATTTACCTATGTTTAGAGAGAGGGGTAGGGAAGAAGAAAGAGAGAGTAACATCAATGTGTGGTTGCCTCTCACTCGCCCCCTACTGGGGACCTGGCCTGAAACCCAGGCATGTGCCCTGACTGGGAACTGAACTTGTGACCCTTTGGTTCGCAGGCCTGCACTCAATCCACTGAGCCACACTAGCCAGGGCTGATCATTCTTTTCTGGCCTTACAGGCCTCTTGCTGTGCCCACCCCAAGGCTGGCCCGTGCAGTTCCCTTTATCGGTAGCACCTTCTCACACAGCTCAGCTGCTAGCAGCACCCCCAGGGAACCTCCCTGACCTCAAGTTTCCCTACATCTGTCACAGGGCCTGTGAGGATGGAGATCATGTTTGTCCTTCACCATGACAAACAGCTGCTGGCCCTACAACTTAAACAGGAATGGAGGTGGCAACAGGTGCTTCACCCTGCCCTGGACCTAATTCCATTGGATTCTGGGGCATTGTAAGTAATCTCATGTAGAAGGTTGCAATTCTAAAAATGCCCCCCTCCAAGATGCCCTACCCAAACCCTGGAATATGGCAGATATAATCAAGGATATTTATCAGCTGACCTCACAGTATGGAGATGACCCTGGATTGTTTGGGCAGGCCCAAGGTAATCAGCAAGGTCCTCGAAGGCAGAAGAGGAAAGCAGAGAGACTTGAATTAGGAGGACTCTGAGGCCTGTGAAGGTAGAAGAGGCCATGTGACAGGGAAGACAGGGAAGACAGGGGTGATGGGAGGGTCCAGAACCTGAGAAGAGCCCTGGATGACAGCCAGCAAGAAAACAGGGACCCTCAGTTTTAAAACTGCTTCGAACTGGATTCTGCCGACAACTTGAATGAGCTGGGAAGCTGATTTTTCCCCAGAGCTTCCAGATGAGAGCCCAGCCCTGCCCACAGCTTGACTGAAGCCTTTGTGACACCCAGAGCGAGGCTGCAGCCTGGATTTCTGACCTACAGCTAATAAATAAATGGGTGTTATTTTAAGCCACTGAGTTTATGGTCATTTGTTAACAAGCAGCAGAAAACAAGTACAGCTGCCAGAGACACAGGGCCTCCACATAGTAAGTGTCTGATAAATGCCACTGTTTCCGTCACCTTCCCATTGACTCTCTCATACCAAATGCTTCATCTCTACCTTACCAGCATTTATCAGGCACCTTGGTGGTCTCATTCTCCCATCCTCCAAGGTCCTACAAGCAGGGCGGCTTGGGAGTCAGAGGCAAACCACCTCTCCAGGCATGTGGCTCGGAATAGCATCAGCATAGGTGGAAAGGCATGTGTGAAGACTCTGAGCAGGAAGGCTGTGGGACAGGGGGAGAAACTCAAACCTTGACCCCACTTGGGCCTTTGGAAAACATGTTTTGCTTTTCTCTCCGAAGGCCTTTGTCACAGTGGTTATGGAGGCATTTTGGGAAATAAGTGCATCTGAAGGCACAGGTTTAATGAGTCAGGGAGGGGCTGATGTGGCCTCCAAGTATTGAAAATTCCAGGCTTAGTCAGGTTTTCAAGGCAGTGGGGGATGCGAAGGGGCAGGAGACAAGGCTGACCATCAAGGGAAGAACCTGGGAGGTCCCAAGGATCACAGACACAGAAAAGAGCATTAGAAATTGAGCCCCTGAGTGGCTGGGCCTCCTCAGCTGGTGGAGGCAGGACCCCCACCCCCAGGGTTTAGGTCAGAAGTCAGAAGGTTCAGTCCCCAGTTCCAGCTCAACCTGGCTTCCCAAGCCCCCTCCACCGTCCACTCTTATGCGGCTGGCTTTCCAGTTAGGGTCCCTTCTGTGGCAGCCACTGTCCATGGGTAAAGCCCAGCACCCAGGCCACAGTGTCTCCAAGCCCTATGGGAACGGGTCTGTGCTGTGCCAGAGGTGGGATGTAGGCTCCAGGACCCAGACACACACCTCAGTGGGCCCAGAACTTCCCTTGGCCCAGGGGTCAGACACAGCGTGTATCTAGGAAAATGTGTCCTGGTACCAGGATACGGTTCAAACAGAGGGTGGTCCCTGACCAGGCAGGTACCAGCAGTGAGGAGGGGCAGGGGCTGGGGTGAGGTGGGGTGGGGTTTAGCTCCCTTGACTGGATTGAGAGGAAATGAGGAGACCTTTGGGGGTGGGGGAGGGGCAGCGGCAGGATCCCATTAAAACACAAGAAAGGGCCCTGGACCAGGTTTAGGAGCAATGGGTGGGACCATGAAAGGATTTAGCAAAAAAGAAACATCAAGAGAACTATCAGTGACTGCCAATGAGGGTGTGGTGTGTGGGTGGAGTGAGGAATATTTGCAACACAGAAAAGGTTTAATTTACTTTCATATGTAAAATACAAAGAAGATACTATTAGCTTCCTAGATCAGCCTGAAGAAACCACGTGGGAAGGAGGAGGCCTAAACTGAAATAATAATAACAACTACCTCTGCAATTCTTTAAGGTCCCCACACCCAGGCCATTGGATTGATTTTGAAAAGTTAAAAAGCCCAGGAAATATGGAGAATGATGTAGCACACACTGGAGCACTCTCATCCCCAGGATTAGCATTGATTGATTGATAATTTGGAGAGAGAGAGAGAGAGAGAGAGAGAGAGAGAGAGAGAAACATCAGTTTCTTGTTCCAACTATTTATGCATTCATTGGTTGATTCTTACATGTGCGGGGACCTGGGATCCAACCCACAACGTTGACATATCTGGGTTACATTCTAATGAGCTGAGCCGCCTGGCCAGGGCAAAAAAAATTTTTTCTAAATTTGTCTTCTTTTTGATCCAGTATTTGCTATACTAAAACCAAATTTTAGCGAAAAAAAAAATTAAAGTAAAGCTTTGTAAGTACAAGGAAAGCACGTCAGGTTGGCAAACACAGGCAGTTCTGTTCCTTAAGGCCTCTAGTTCCTTTCTGCGCTTAACGAATCCACTGAAACCAGATCAAAATGTTCTGTTCTGATCCCTGCTGCTCCTGGGCGTCCTGGGCTGGGAATTCCAGGGCGCTGGGCCCTGGGTGTAGGAGCGCAGGTGTGAGTTTGACACTTTCACTCGCTTCCACAGCCTTTCCCACCCACTGGACACCAACTTGCTCAAAGGATTCTCTCATTCCAAGTGTACGTAGGATCCGATCATTTTCAGTAAATTAACCATGTTGTGACCCTTAACACCCCCCTGTTTTAGAACCTTTCCATCATCCCCAGTGAGACTCTTGGGACTTTTCGCTGGAAACTCTTGCCCCCTCCCCTGTTCCAGGAAACAGACAATGGAAGGTCGCTGAAAATTTGCTTGTGCCGCAAATTCATACCAATGGCAACCCACTATCTGAGGTCTTTGTCACCCTGCCACTAGCTCCTGTGCCCCGCGGAGGTCGTGAATTGTGTTCCGTTGGATTGTTTTCCATGCCGGAGCTGTGTCCTTGGTTTCTGATCTGAAAAGCACTTCCTGGCCTGCTGAGGTGGGTGACTGAGACAGAAAACCCCCACCCTCAACCCCTCCCAGCCCTGCTCGCCGTGCTCGCCGCACCCTGACCTAGCCACATCCCCCATGATGAGGGCCAACGTGCTCCGGCCCTCTTCGTGTAGAAGACACTGATTAACTCTTCTCTTTTAACCTCCGGGTATGGCCTTTTTTTTTTTTTTTTTAAATTACAGTTTACATTGGGTGCAGCTTTTAAAAATAAGAATGGTTTCGGCCCTCCCTTCCCGGAGCCTGCCGGGTGAAATCTTTTCCATTCCCTTCCTTTCCCCTAAGCTCCAAGGGCCCTTCTTTTGCTTCTGTAACCTGTTTCTTGAACCTACACAGCCCTGCTGGCTCGCTTCTTCTACCTCTGTACCTTTCTTTTTCTTTTCTCCTTTTTTTAAAATGAGATTTAACCTTGTAAAGCTTACTTCCTGATTTTTATTTCATTTCATTTTATTTTTTTAGAGCAAAAGGAAGGCAGGGGAGAGAGACAGAGAGAAAGAGAGAGCTCAATTGAGAAAGAAACATGGGTTTGTTGTTTCTCATTGGGCGATTCTTGTATATGCCCTGACCCAGGATCAAATCCAAAACCTTGGCATATCAGGATGACTCTGTAACTAACTGAGCTACCCAGTCAGGGCGCTGCAACTTTCTAAATAGACTTTCTCTTACAATTAAAATAATAATAATAATAATAATAATAATGGCTTTCTAATTAAAACACATACACACAAAAATAAATTAAAAAATTAAAAAATTAAAATACAAAAAAAAGAGAGAAAAGTAAGCAAACAGACAAACAAAGGAAATGAATGATTTGTTAGTTGCCTAAGTCACCAGCTCCCACAAACCCACCTTGACAGCCAGTTTGTCCCAGCCTGGGACCCATTCAGGGCTCCTTCATGTTGTTCCAGAAGTCCCATTCCCCCTTTTTAAAATAAGATAAACTTCACATAACACAAAATTAACAATTTTAATGTGAAGAACTCAGTGAATTTTAGTATAGTCACCATGTTGTATAACTACCACCTCCATCTAGTTCCAAAATGTTTTACTCCAAAATAAAAAACTGAAGAAAGAAAACTAAAACATAATAGTAAAAAATACAAAAACTGTGCCCATTGGCAGTCACTCCCCATATACCCCCTCCACCCAGCTCCTGGTAACCACTATTCTATTCTCTGTCTCTACGAATTTGCATATTCAGGATATTTCATACAAATGAACTGTACAACGTGTGGTCTTTTGTATATGGCTTCTTTTTTTTTTTTTTGGTAAAGAACATTATATTAAAAAAATTTTTTAATTTATGGATTTTAGAAAGAGAGAGAGGAACTTTGCTTTGTTGTTTCACACATTTATGCAATCAGTGGTTGATTCTTGTATGAGCCTTGATCAGAGATTGAACCCCCAACCTGGTATATCTGGGTGATGCTGTAACCAGCTGAGCTACATGGCCAGGGCCTGTGTCTGTCTTCTTTAATTTGGCATTAGGTTTTCAAGGTTCATCCATGTCATGCTACATATTACTGCTTCCTTCCTTTTTATTGTTGAATAAGACTCCATTATATGGAAATATTTAAAAAAAAATTTATCAGGTGATCAGCATTTGGGTTGTTTCAGCTTTGGCTATTGTGAATAGTGCTGCTATAAGCATCCCTATACAAGGATGTGTTTGAACACCTGTTTTTGATTCCCTTGGCTATGTGTCTAAGGAGTTGATTACTGGATCACGTGGTAAGTCTATGTTCAGCACTTTGAGAAACTGCGGAACTTTTTCCGCCGTGGCTGTTACCATTTTACGTCCCGAGCAGCTTCCAATTTCTCCATATTCCTGCCAATACTTGTTATTGTCCATTTTTTAAAAAGCCATCCATCCTAAGTGGATATCAATCATTATTCTCATAGTGGTCTGGCTTGTATTTCCCTGATGAGGAATGATGTGCAGCCTATTTTCCTGGGCTTATTGTCTAGGCCACTTTTGTATCTGCTTTGGACCTTCCCTCCTTTTCTAACAGTTGATTTACATGCCATAAAATACAGCCATAGCAGCCCTGGCCAGATGGCTCAGCTGGCTAGAGTGTGGTCCCAAAAACCGAAGTTTCAGTTCAATTCCTGGTCAGGGCACAGGGAGGAATCAACCAATGAGTGTACGGGTGGGTGGAGCAACCACATCAATGTTTCTCTCTTCCTTCCTCTCCCTCTAAAAAAATCTATAAAGAAAAAAAGTATCTTAAAGAAATACAGTCATTGCAGCACCCTTCAAAGACTTTTAGTAAATTAACATTCCTTGTTGTGCAGCCATCAGCACAATCTACTTTTAGGACCTTTGTGCAGTCCGTATCCATTTCTGCCCCAACTTAGTTAGCAGCCAGGGATCTGGTGTCTGGTGGAAAACAGTGGGCCCTTCCACAGGGACATCCCCCTCCTGAATGGGGAAGCTGACCGCTTCTCTCCCTCCTTCCACCATCCCTTTTAGCGCCTACTAATGGAAAGTCGACCCTGACCAGTGTGGCTCAGTTAGCTGGGTGTCCTCCTGCAAAGCAAAAGTTTACCAGATAGATCCCTGGTCAGGGCACATGTCTGGGTTGTGGGTTCGGTCCCTGGTCTGGGCCCATGGGAGAAGCAACCAAGCAACTGATCAATGTTTCTCTCTTGCACTGATGTTTCTCTACCTCTTTTCCTTCCTCCCTTCCCCTTTTTCTAAAAATAAATAAAATCTTAAAAAGAAAAGAAAGTTTAAGACTTGCCCTCCCAGCTAGAACTCCTCATGGCCGGGGGGTGGGTACGGAGGCGGGATGGGGGGTTGTTATACAGGTCCCATCTGCATCCCATACAGAATCTCAGTGTTGTTGACCCTCACATGGGGCCAGGTGGAGGCAGGGACAGCTTAACTGTTCCATGGCCACTCATGTGTTCCCCCCATGGCCACACCCTCTGTTCACCTAACAGTGTATGCATAGATAATCTGGCCTGCTCAGGAATCTCATTATTGGTTGGGAAATGATGTTTTCCAAATTCTAGCATGTAATTATCTAAGCTAGAACAGGGACCATGTGTTCCCCTGAAATATGTTTCCCTTGGGAAAGCAGGATCTGTGTTGAATTCTCAGAGTGAGGGGCTGGCTTGAAGGCGGCATCATATGGTGACAGATGGGCTTATTTTTCTGGCAGTCTCTCTTCTGAGAATCTTTAAGGACTCGTGGATAGGGTGGATTCATTGGGCGTCAGTCAGTGACTGTCATTGTTTTTTCTGATACTTGAGGTGCATCATGTTTGGCTCCTGTGTTCTTGCAGCATGTTCCTGTCATTCTTCGGGCACTTCTTACCAGGTGAGCCTGGGACTTTCCCTGTGTGGTCCTAGAATCAGTTATTTCCTCTGGTTTCTCTCTGCAGGGGAAGGAATGAAACTTTGGACTTTGGATGTTTCCTCTCCTTTCCTTCCCTGTCCTCCCTGGGGGCCACACAGATTTCCAGGGAAGCAGCAGATGGAAGGGGTAAGGGCACCCACCGAGCCCAGGACTGGGCTGGACTCATACAGGCTGTGGGGCTCTTGACAATGCCGCCTTCTGTTTGGCACAGTTCTTCCATCTGTGAAGTGTGGATTGCAGTAGGTTGACAAATGAACCTAAAGGATATGTATATTGTAATCCCTGGAACCTGGAAGTGTTACCCTATAAGGAAGAAGGTTCTTAGCCATTGTGATTAAAGATCTTGAAATGGGGAAATTATCCTGAGTTATCTGGGTGGGCTCTGAATGTAAATGCACATGCACCCTCATAAGAGCTAAGCAGAGGCAAATTTGACAACCATCTTAGTCTGCTTGTGCTGCCATAACAAAACATCATAGATGGGGCCACTTAAAAAAAAGCAAAATACTTCTCACAGTTCTTGAGGCTGGGAAGTCCAAGATCAAGGGGCTGGGGAGGTAGGTTTCATTCTGAAGCCTCTTCTCTGGGCTATAGGAGGCTGTACATTGCCGTGAGTTCACAAGATCTTTGACTGTGACCAAGCTTTCTGGTGTCTCTTAGGAGGACAATGATCCCACCACAAGGGCCCTAGCCTCATGACCCAACCTAAGTCTAATTACATCCCAAAGACCCCATCTGCAAATACAAGCGCAAGGGCAAGGCTGCAACGTATGTATTTAGTGTCAGACACAATTCAGTCCAGAGCAACAGCCCACAGAGGAAAAGGCTGTGTGAAGATGTTGGTCTTGAAGGCTGTCGTGACACAGCCACAGCCCAGGCACCCAGGATCCTCCAGAGAGGGAGCACGGCCTTGCCCACACTCGGGGTCAGAATTCTGGCCTCCAAGCACTGTGAATTAGATTTTTGTTTTATTTTAATTTTATTGTTTAAAAAGACTTTCTTTCTTTCTAGACAGAGGAGAATGGAGGGAGAAAGAGAAGGAGAGAAACATCAATGTGTGGTTGCCTCTCACATGCCTGCCACTGTGGACCTGGCCCACAATCCAGGCATGTGCCCTGAGTGGGAATTGAACCAGTGACCATTTCATTTGCAGGCTGGAGCTCAGTCCACTGAGCCACACCGGCCAGGGCTCGATTTTTGATTTAAGCCATCAAGTTTCTGGTAATATGTTACAGTAGCCACAGGAAACAGATGAAGGGACTGTGGTGATTTGAAAGGGTGATTGAGAGGATCTGGTGCCTTCTCTGCCCTGCCTGCATTTTCAAGCTTTTCCTCTGCTTCCTATCTCTCACCCATCCATTCCCACCTGGGACCCTTGGAATGGGAATCAGATCATGCCGTTCCTCACTACAATTAAAAAACAATCCTGCCAAAAGCCACGTGGTGCAGTGGCTGTGTTCATCACCATGCAGCAGGAAGAAGACCCAAGTGCAAGCGCGGTTCATAGGAGAATGCGACGTGTGCACAAACAGAAGGGTATCTGAGTGATGGAACCTACACATCAAGGGCCACACGCACACAGATGTACACTCTGGAAAGAAGCCAGACACTGATGTGCAAACCCTGTGTGGTTCCATGTACACACCAGCAATGCTTGTCTGTGGTAGGAGAACTCAGGATGGCCCTGCCTCAGAGGGCCATGGGAGGTTTCTGGGAGTCAGAGATAAGTCCTTTTTTTTTTTTTTTTTTTAAATGTTTATTTATTGACTTTTACAGAGAGAGTAAAGGGGCGGAGGGAGAGAGACAGGGAAACATCGTTTCGTTGTTCCACTTATTTATGCATTCATTAATTGCCTCTTGTTTAGGCACTGACAAGGATCAGAACCTCAACTTTGGTGTATTGGGACGACGCTCTAACCAACTGAGCTAGCAGGCCAGAGAGCATAAGGTGATACTGACTGCTCTCCGGTGTGGCTTACTGGGGGGACAGAGGCAAGATGCACCCGAGTCATGTGGAACACCTGTTGGACCTCTGGGTAGGCTGACTCCTCAGAGGGGACCTCTGAGCAAAACATCTGCCCTGCCGTTGCCCTTGCCATGCCCACTCTAGCTCAGCCAGTCCAGGGATGCCCTCTTGTGCTCCTGAGCTTGCCTGAACCTAGTTTCTGGTTGATCCCTCCCTCCCCTAAGGGTGTCTTGGCAATTCCGGAAGCCTTGTTTTCTCCTTTTAGACAAGGGATCTGGCAATGGCTGCCATGTACTGGGAAAGAAAGGTCCTGGGTCCAGAAGGAGGAAGGGGGGACTCTTGAGAGAGAAAAGCACGGGCCCGTGGCAGGTCTTTGAAACCACAGGACCCGTTGCTAGTTTGGTCAAGGGCCTGTAACAGGGGAAACCAGGTAGCAGACCGACCACCTCTAAGCACTTTCTACCTCACTGCACATCTCCCTAAGTGCCTGGTCAACTTCTGGTCCTTTGTACTACTTTCTTTCTGCCTGAACGGTCCCTTCCTACAGGTGTTTGGAGGTATCCCCTAAGTGAGTTCCCTTCCACACTCCTTATCATCACCTACTTATTTTGACTCTCTGGTCTCTAACAACCTACCATCGTCTGCCCCCCGTGATCCCGAAGCCCAGCGCATAATGGGGTCGTGGAAAGAGTCCAGCCTATGTTACTATAGGACACCACACCTCACTCAGTTCTGTGGCAGGTACCAGGCAACATCCTTCCCAATCATCCAAGGCAGGTCCAGCTAGGTTGTCGGGCAGCAGCCGAAAGGGGCGGGCCCGTAAGGGGCGGGCCGCAAGGGGGGCGGAACCTCGCTGTTCGCGGCTGAGGGGGCGGGGCCGCGCGGGGGCTGGAACAAAGGCCCGCGCGGAGACAAAGCCCCGCGGCCCCCAGCCCCGCGGGGAACAAAGGCAGGCCACACCCGCCCCTGGAGCGCCAGGCACGCCTCCGCCGTCTCCAGCGGGCGCTCGAGGAGGCGATCGGGGGCTGCGCCTGCGGCCCTTGCAGCTGGGCGTGTGCAATCCCGCGAACGCCAACAGGGTCTGCGGCTGGACGCCCAGGCCTCCCGGATCTGCGTCCCCTCCAGGGCCGATCCCCTTGGACAGGCTTCTCCCCCAACCATCTCCTCTCCTTAGAATTCCACCAGGGTTGAGGTTCGGGTCGCCCACCCGAAAAAGCATCGCGGACCCTGTGCTCTGTAGCCTCTTGGGAGCTGTTGGCAGGTTTGTGTTTTTCACGTTAAACAACAGAAAGGTTAAAACCCAAAAGTCGGCCTCCCGGCTCTGGACGTCACTGCCGCCTGGAATGGGGACCCTGCTCCCCTATCCCGGGCCCGGCGTCTCCTCCAGGTCTCGGGCCCGCCCCGTCACGCGAACGCTCGTGACGCAGCAGCTGGAGCCGTCTCCCCGCCGCCGAAGGGGCGGGGACTGAAGTAGAGGCCCAGACTGCAGACACTCTGGCGCAGTGTAGCGGCTGGACCATGGGGCAGAAGGAGGGGGTACCACGCTCTAATAACGCTACGCGCCCCGCCCACAAGCTAGGTAGAGGCGGTGACGACACAGACACCCCGCCCCTGCCTCCAGGGCCGCGCCGCTGTAGGATAGGCGAAGGTGGGAGGACCCCCCTCAGGCGCTTGCGTACTCGTGTCCTCGCCAGCCGCGGCCGGCCCTGGTCCCGCCCCCGGGAGCAAGACTTCCAGCGCGCACGCGCGGCGGCGTCGGCGCCAGTTATTTCTGTCCCGCCCCCCGGCCTCGTCTCTTTCTGCGAGTGGGCGCGCGGGCGAGCGGTCGTTCGCGTGGCGCGTGTTGTGGGTCTCCCAGGCCACTGAGGAGGGAGCGCGGGCGGCGGCGGCGAGAAGCGAGCAGGCAGTAGCCGACCGGGCCTCGGCAGCGCCCCGCGCGCAGCGGGCGGCGGCGGCCCAGGCGGCGCTCGGAGGCGCTCGGCCTCGCAGCGGCGGCGGCGACCCAGCCGTTGGCGGAGAGCGTATCTGCGCCTGCGCGGCGGTACCCCAACCCCTCCTTCCCCCGGGTGCCCACGGCGGCGTGAGAATGGCGGCCTCGGCGGCGGCGGCCTCGGCGGCGGCGGCAACAGCCGCCTCGAGCAGCCCCGGACCCGGTGAGGGCTCGGCCGGCGGCGAAAAGCGCGCCCCCGCTGCGGCCGCATCTTCGGCTGCGGCCTCCGCCTCGGGTTCGGCCTCCGCCTCGGCTTCGGCGTCGTCGCCCGCGGGGGGCGGTGGCGAGGCGCTGGAGCTGCTGGAGCACTGCGGCGTGTGCCGGGAGCGCCTGCGGCCCGAACGGGAGCCGCGCCTGCTGCCCTGCTTGCACTCAGCCTGCAACGCCTGCCTTGGACCGCCGGCGCCCTCCTCCGCCAACAGCGCGGGGGACGCCGGGGCGGCGGGCGACGGAGCCGGTGAGTCCCGTCCGGCCCCTCCCCCATCTACGGTCTTCAGTCCGGACTAGGCGCGCAGACTGGGGGTTCGTTCTCAGCGTGGCGGTGGTGCGGCGTTGCCTGGGCGGGAGGATAGTGATTATGGGGCTGCTGGGACGGATCGGGTGCGGGCAGTGGGGTCTCGGCCGTGCGTTGAGATGGGGCGTCTGCCTCCAGTTCGATGAACCGGGTTGGCTCCTGCTGTGGGAGGGGAGGGGCTGGCCCAGGACGGACCGAGGTTGGGGTCCCGTGCGGCGGGGGCGGGGCGGTGGTGGCGTTAAGTTCTGGATGTGAACGTGCAATGGTTTCGTTGGTTCCTACTCTTTGCAGTCGTGGACTGTCCTGTGTGCAAGCAGCAGTGTTTCTCCAAAGATATTGTGGAGAATTATTTTATGCGCGACAGTGGCAGCAAGGCTCCCACTGACTCCCAGGATGCGAATCAGGTATGTCCCGTCCTAGCAGGAGGCCTTGGCCAGGGCGATCGGGCACCAGCCCAGGGACACGGGTACCAGCTCCAGGCTTTACTTTGCCTGCACTGCGAGGCTCTGGGCAGGCTGTAAAGGCAAAAAGCATGATGATAAGGTCTTTAGGATGTAAATACAGATCTTTCTCGTAGTTGTTTCCTGACTCTGTTTTTGCCCAGCAGTGCTGCACCAGCTGTGAGGATAACGCCCCAGCCACCAGCTACTGTGTGGAGTGCTCAGAGCCGCTGTGTGAGACTTGTGTGGAGGCACACCAGCGGGTGAAGTACACCAAGGACCACACCGTGCGCTCCACTGGTACGCAAGGTGGACGGGGTGGCGCAGGCTGCCCTTATATGTGTGCCATTAGCTGTTTTTGATGACGGCATAGGTGGTGGATGGGTCTCTGGAGCTTCTCTAGGGGGCACTACCTGAAAGTCCAGGTGGCAGAACTAGAGAGTCTGGGGCTTTGGTATGCAGCCTACTGGTCCAGGTGGAAGAGGAAGGGCAGGCCACAGGTAGGAGGCGAGTATGTCTGGGTGTACAGAAAATTCAAGGAAGCTCATCAGGGAAGCCCCCAGGTCCCAGGTGGGGCATAGACCCCAGTGGTGGAGGAACTGGCATGTGTGGACAGTGAAATGCAGGTTGTCTGAGAAAGGATGCAAGGGGTAACCTGGTGTTGCCTGGCGCCTGGCTTAAGGCTTTAGCAGAAAGGTGTATGGGTCACAATACGGTGTCTCGACAAGCTATGGAAGCCGTTAGGTCATTTGTGACAGTTTGTTCTGGAAGTGGTTTATCGTTAGGTTGTAGGTGCCAGGTGTTCAGATTTACCTGTAAGTGTGCTGACAGTGGTATGAAGATGGATGTCATATCTTTCAGAGTCTTCCTTGGTTTTTGGTCTGCAGCTTCCCATGAGTGGTCTTCTGCTAGTCACACTGTGGCTGCTCCAGCCTAGAGGACAGTATTGGTGGGAAGATGAGAATGGAGATGGTGGCCGTGGGGCATGAGGCACCCAGGAGGGAAGGGCGGGTGTCCACAGGGGATCCTGGGTTTTAGGCAAGGGTCAGGGTGCAGGAGGAGCCAATATTGGAGGAGTCGAAGTCTAGTCTGTCTCAGTGTCATGTAGCTCAGGCTGAGTTGGTGTAGCCAGGGTGTTTTTGGGATTGGGGAGGAAAGAGGAACAGACTCTCAGGAGCTTTCTAAGGGTGACTGACTGGGGCAGGACAGGCAGGGTGTCCACATGGTGTATTGTTTGGGTCGTATAATTGTGCGCCAGCACCTTCCCCCACAGGAAGGGGTCCTGACACCTTTCTGAGGGTCCTGGTCTGATACCTTATCAGTGTGAGAAGGCTCTGAAGGGGCCTGTGGGTTGTAAGAGGTTCGTGGCCTCTTACCAGAAGAGAGGGGAGGTCACCAGGCCTGGCTCCTGAGGAACTTGCCTAGATGGTGTTCCTAGGCTCTGACTTGCTCTCTCTGTGTGTCAGAGAGCAAATGTTGTTTGTGCTGGGATGCACAGTAGCCAGACCTCCGCTGGAGAGAACCTGCTGTGAGGGCAGGAGAAAGGGGCCCAGTGGGGGGCGGTTTGAAGGCAGAGAAGCTCTTCAGTGTCCCTGGAGAAGGTTCCAGTAGAGGGAACAGCAGGGGGTGGTCCCCCAGGGCCTGATGTTCACACTTGGTCACACCCAGAGTTGAGACGGGAGATGGATCTGTTGGGGGTGGGGGTGGGAGGTGGTTCCACTGTTGATTAGGCTTGGGGCAGAGGGTTTTTAGAGCAAGGATCTGGTCTCTGGGGCCTGTGCTCTTCCCTGGCCACTGCTGCAGGGTTCCCTGAGTTTTACAATAGATAACCCAGGGTTTCAGGAAAGGCAGGGAGTGAGACCCCCCTGAGTTGGCGGGGCTGAGGATGAGTTCCGTCCTTATGGTACCCGTTCCCCAGGGCCAGCCAAGTCCCGAGATGGCGAGCGCACGGTGTACTGCAATGTGCACAAGCACGAGCCCCTCGTGTTGTTCTGTGAGAGCTGTGACACCCTCACCTGCCGGGACTGCCAGCTCAACGCCCACAAGGACCACCAGTGAGTCCTGAGGCGGGGGCAGGGGTTCTGCCCAGTCCCATGCTCAATGCCCAGGCCCACCTCTGTCTGCCCTCAGATACCAGTTCCTGGAGGACGCAGTGAGGAACCAGCGCAAGCTCCTCGCCTCGCTGGTGAAGCGCCTTGGGGACAAGCACGCGACACTGCAGAAGAACACCAAGGAGGTTCGCAGCTCGTAAGTGGATGCCTGGGCCATGGGGGTGTCCCCAGGTGAGCACCTGTCTGGCTGGACCTCACCTGGCCTGGCCCACCCTCACCCCAGGATCCGCCAAGTGTCTGACGTGCAGAAGCGTGTCCAGGTGGATGTTAAGATGGCGATTCTGCAGATCATGAAGGAGCTGAACAAGCGGGGCCGAGTGCTGGTCAATGACGCCCAGGTACACCTGCAGGGAGGGTCCTGGGGACTGGCACCCTCTGCTGGCTGCTGACGCTCTCCTTGTGTGTGGGGGGGTCCTTGGGGCCTCTTCCTTCCTGATGCCGCCTCCTCATACTCGCAGAAGGTAACTGAGGGGCAGCAAGAGCGCCTAGAGCGGCAGCACTGGACCATGACCAAGATTCAGAAGCACCAGGAGCACATCCTGCGCTTTGCCTCATGGGCCCTGGAGAGTGACAATAACACAGCTCTTCTGCTGTCCAAGAAGTTGGTGTGTGTGCTGGGGGTGCCTGGGTGTGATGGGTTGTAGGCAGGTGTACCCAGCATGCTGGTGCCATGCTCATTACTGGGGAGTTCATAATAGTGCCCCACCCCCCAGATCTACTTCCAGCTACACCGTGCCCTCAAGATGATCGTAGACCCTGTGGAGCCACACGGCGAAATGAAGTTCCAGTGGGACCTCAATGCCTGGACCAAGAGCGCTGAGGCCTTTGGTGGGTCCCTTCGTCTTCACTTTGGCTACAGTTGCCATCCTTCCAGGCATTGTACCTTACGTGTGTCTCCTTCCTGCAGGCAAGATTGTGGCAGAGCGTCCTGGCACCAACTCAACAGGCCCTGCTCCCATGGCCCCTCCACGGGCTCCAGGGCCCTTAAGCAAGCAGGGCTCTGGTAGCAGTCAGGTGAGTAGGGGAAGGGGACCCTGGGGGCAGGAGTGGGGTTTTGCTCCTTGGGAAGCCCGCCCACTGAGGTCCAACCTGTTTTGTGTGCAGCCCATGGACGTGCAGGAAGGCTATGGCTTTGTGTCAGGTGAGTGGGTCTGCTCTGCCAGTAGGTGGGAGCGCTCCAGTGTGCTAACTCTACCCTCCCACCCACTGTCGTCTCCTCTTGTCTTCCGAGCAGACGATCCTTACATGAGTGCAGAGCCTCACGTATCAGGCATGAAACGGTGAGTGTGGCTTTCCTTTAGAGCCAGGTGGCCACAGGGACAGGGTGTTCACACCAAGCCACATCCACAGGTCCCGCTCAGGCGAGGGTGAAGTGAGTGGCCTCATGCGCAAGGTGCCACGGGTGAGCCTGGAGCGCCTGGATCTTGACCTCACAGCTGACAGCCAGCCACCGGTCTTCAAGGTCTTCCCAGGCAGTACCACTGAGGATTATAACCTGATAGTCATTGAGCGTGGGGCTGCAGCTGCTGCTGCCGGACAGCCTGGGACGGCACCTGGGGCTCCTGGGGCCCAGTCCCTCCCGGGCATGGCCATTGTCAAGGTGAGTCTGCCCCCAAGTCACTGGTTGGGAAATAAATGACATCTGTTTAGGCCTGAACCCTGCTGAACCCCCAGTACTTCTTTTCAGGAGGAAGAGACAGAGGCTGCCATCGGTGCCCCACCTGCAGCCACCGAGGGCCCTGAGACCAAGCCTGTGCTGATGGCCCTGGCGGAGGGCCCTGGTGCTGAGGGCCCCCGCCTGGTCTCACCCAGTGGTAGCACCAGCTCCGGCCTGGAGGTGGTGGCTCCAGAGGGCACCTCAGCCCCCACTGGTGGCCCAGGTGCCCTTGATGACAGTGCTACCATATGCCGTGTCTGCCAGAAGCCCGGCGACCTGGTCATGTGCAACCAGTGCGAGTTCTGCTTCCACCTGGACTGCCACCTGCCAGCCCTGCAGGATGTGCCAGGGTGCGAGGCTGTGGGATGTGCTGGGGCAGGGTGCGGCAGGGGGGACGGTGTCAGGTCTGCATAGTTACTTACTCTTGTCTCCTTTAGGGAGGAGTGGAGCTGCTCACTCTGCCATGTGCCACCTGACCTGAAGGAGGAGGATGGCAGCCTGAGTCTGGATGGTGGTGACAGCAGTGGTGTGGTGGCCAAGCTCTCGCCAGCCAACCAGCAGGTGAGGGTTGGGCCATTCCCTTGGCTGCCCAGCAGCTGCACAACTGCTCCCCCACAGTGGCTCTGACATCCTCCACCAACTGTCCACAGAAGTGCGAGCGTGTCCTGCTGGCCCTATTCTGCCATGAGCCCTGCCGGCCCCTGCACCAGCTGGCCACTGACTCCAGTTTTTCTGTGGTGAGTCCTGGGACCTGGGGGTGGGGGGCGGGTAGGGGCAAGGGCTGCCCAGCCTCACCTTCAGCCTGTGGCCTCTGCCTGTAGGATCAGCCTGGTGGCACCTTGGACCTGACCCTGATCCGTGCCCGCCTCCAGGAGAAGCTGTCACCCCCCTACAGCTCCCCGCAAGAGTTTGCCCAGGATGTGGGCCGAATGTTCAAGCAGTTCAACAAGCTGACCGAGGTGAGCCTGTGGAGGGCCTGGAGCTGGGGCTGGGGGAAGAGATGATCAGGGACCCACCTCCTCCATCTGCCTGTCCAGGACAAGGCGGACGTGCAGTCCATCATTGGCCTGCAGCGCTTCTTCGAGACTCGCATGAATGAGGCCTTTGGTGACACCAAGTTCTCAGCCGTGCTGGTGGAGCCCCCGCCGCTGAGCCTACCGGGTGCTGGTCTGGGTGCCCAGGAGTTGTCCAGTGGCCCTGGTGATGGCCCCTGAAGCTGGGCCCCCTGGGCCAGCTCAGCCTGCCTGGGTCTGTCCTCTTACCCCCATCCTTTCCTTCTGGTGGCCTGGCTCGCACTCCTTGGTAGCCCCATTTCCCAGCCCCTCACAATACGGTTTTTACTTCTGTGGATTTAATAAAAACTTCACAAGTTCCTCAGGCCTTGGTTGGTAGGGGCCAGGGTTCCTGGGGCCTGGTCTCCATCTGCATTTATCCTTCCCCAAACACTGGTGGACTGAGTAGGGCTATGGGCACTTGTTCCCAGCCATTTGTGTGTCCTGGGAATGGGGAGGAGTGTCCCATTTTGGCTCCAGTGACACGGGCAGCACACTTCAGGAGTTTGGGAGTGTGTGTACCTAGACCCAGGTGGGCTGTCCCAGACCTGTGGGTGAGCAGCATGAAGCCCCAGTTGTGTGCCACACAGTGGTTCTGTTCTTGCACTTGGTTATAACCACCTCTTATGAACTGGGTGGGGAGACCTCCAAGCAGGCCAAGCTGAGCTGGGAACTATGTCCCTGGCAGGCAGGCCTGAGTTCCCAGGAGCACCCCCATCTTGGGGGTGATAGGGTTGTGGCCCACATACTAGAGGCCTAGGTGGGGTTGGTTCATCCCAGCCCACACTCAACTCACCTGGTGCTTGATCTCTTGACTGTCATGCTGACGGGCCCACACCAAGCCCTGAGTAACTTCTGCCTAAGGGACCCCAGTCTGGCCGACGAGAGGCCAGCCACACAGGCCTAGGACTAGTGTCCAATCTCTTTTATTACAGAAAGAGCACAGTGAAAAAGCATCCACTGGGCCCCTGGGGTGGCCTGGGGCCATCAGTCCCTCCGCAGGTTCTTGAGCCGTTCCTCCAGGTCTGCATCAGCATCCACCAAGGCTGAGGCTGCGGTCTCTGCCTTCTTCCCGCCAGTGGCCACGCTGAGGGAGCCTCCAGTGGAGGGGAGGTCTGCAGAGGAAGGGGGGTTAGAGATCCTAAGGAGCAGCAGTGGGGGTGGGGGGCTGTGGGGGGGAACCGGGCCCAAGGTTTGTGGCACTCACTGGACAGCTCGTCTGTCAAGCTCAGTCCCAGCTCATCCAGGACCTGGGACACAACAGCATCACTGGGGAAGAGAGGAGGAACTCTTGAGGGTCAGTCAGCCCCCTGTGAGGGCCAGGCCTCCACTCCCAACCCCCAGCCCGGTGTCCACAAACCTCTCCTCTTCATCCTCCTCGTCACCCATGGCGTCATCAATGGCGTCATTCATCATCTCCTCCTTCATGTCCATGATCTCCGCCTGCCGCTCAAACTCCATCATGATCTTCTGGATCTGGGGCAACTTCAGCTGCAATTGGGGGGAGGGTGAGTGTGGTCCCCAAAGCTGGGGCAGTAGTGAGGGGAATAGGGAGAGACACACCTGTCTGTTCATGGTGCCCATGGCCTTGGTGACGCCTTTCATAGCTTGTGCCATCGAGTTGTTAGACTTGAGTGTCTGGATCTTGAGGGACACAGCCTGGATGTTGGCACGCATCAGCACAAACTTGCGCACATAGCGACGTGTACGCACCAGGTCCTTTGCCATGATGCGCACAGCATCCTGAGGAGGGAATAAAGATGGGATGGTAGGGAGCCACCATTCCCATGGAGGGTTTCAGAGAACTCCCTGTGGCGAAACCCAGTAATCTCTGCTCCCAGCAATTCCAGGCTCCTCCCAGCTTCTCTGACACACACTGCCCCGCCCCTGCCGCCCCACTGGGACTGGAGTCCCTCCCTTGACTTAACAACACTCATCCCTGAATTTCCATCCTGGCGAAAGAATCTTCCTCCTTCCCCTCTATCACCACAGACCTGACAATCTTAACCATACCCAAAGCTCAGCTGTTGACTCCTTAAACCCCTTCCTGGCTTTGCCCATCCCAGGAAACTGCACCACCTCAACCCAGCTGCTCAGGCCCAAACTCATCACCACCCACCGCTGGCTCTGCTCACTATTGGTTCAGGCAGGCACTCTTCTCCACCCAAGAGAGAGTATACTCCAGGCCATGGCTTCTGCAGTAAACCCTTCATTTCTGCTTCCAGTGAGCTCACCTCTCACTCCCTCACTAATATTTGCTGTTTGATTCTCCTCCACTGGCTCACTCTTCATTCTGAAAGATTTGCCTCAGATATCACCTGAGCGGGTTTTATGGACCCCCTGACTAGGGAAGCCCTGTTCACCTTTCATTTTCCTCGAAGAACCTATTTGTTGGAAGCCTCTGCTTGGTGCCGTCACAGCAGTGTCTGACCATGCAATAGCACCCAGTTCTATGTCCCAGCCCCTACCCAGCTGAGCTCACCATCTGACCCTGCTTGGCCATTTTCTTGATGTCTGCGATGATTTTCTTCTCCTGGGTCTCTAGCTTCTGTCGCTCACGGTCCAACTCTCGCATAGCGCGATTCAGGGCCCGTTGGTTCTGCCGCAGCAGCTCCTCTGGCGTTTTCCGGCGCCCAAATAACAGGTCCATGGAGGCAGGATCCCGCCGGTGGGCCTGGGACAAGTGAGAAGCCTAGCTTCTGGTCGGCATGGAACCCAGAAAGGTGGCAAGAGGCAGCATGTACGGAGGGGCGGGACGGGTGGGGTTGTGCAATACGGGAAGGGGCTAACAGGAGAGGGAGCGTGAATAGAAGGCCAAAACAGAGTAACCAGAAACATTGGGGTGGCCCTAGGGACACAGTGGGGACACCTAGGCCTGAGAGCCATCACAGCCTTCCCACACCAGCCCCTTCTCCATCACAGTGCCTCGCGGAGTCTCTAGGCTTCGGCCTCCCTCTCCCGACTGGGGTGACGCCCTGTTGTCTCTGATGGGCGGAGACTGGAAGTGAACGGTTGGGGGTCCACCTGGGGCATGTGGGACCCCGAGCGTCAGTGCAGTAGTGGGGGGGGGTTCCCTCATGGAGGCCCTGGGTGCCAAGCTGACAGCGTATGGACGGCACTGGCATCGGAGGACCCTGAAAGCTGAGGGAACCTCGGTGCAGAGTACATTTGGGGGCGTCGGGCAACCCTGTAAACCGAGGACGGCAGAATGGGCAGGCGGTGGGGCGCCTGTCCACCCAGGCCAGGGACTGGGGGCGGTGGGGGCCCTGCGAACCGACAGCAAGGCGGCGACGCACACCCGGACAGTGAGGCCACAGTCCCGGGAAGAGCGAGAGTCACAACGCCGCGGCGAAGATGCCCTCGCACTTGGTCGCCCACGCACCCACCCGGGACCCGAGGCCCGGCAGGGGCCACTCACCGAAGCTTGGACGGGGACCTACTTCCGCTTCCGGGTTACGAGCCTCTTGCTCGGTTCCCGGGCGCACCGACCAACGACAAACCCTCCGGTTCTGTCGCCTCTGCCGTCGCCGCCTTTTCCGGATTAAACGACCTGACGTCACAGGCCCCACCTGCGCCGGAACGCGGGGAAGTGGCAAGAATGCGCCTGCGCACACGCCCTACAATACAGGCGCATGCGCACCAGCTTCCGTTCCTCCGCTGCAGGCCCCAGTGTGTCCACAGGTTCAAGTCTCGCCCCAGGAAGCCGAGTCACACCCCGGAGTACGAGGCCCCGCAAGGCTGGCGCACCTTCCGACGTCTTTCCCCAGACCCCCGGCAGGTCCTTCGTTCCACCATATTAACTCACTACAGGGCCCAGTCCATTCAAGGGACTCTGACCCTCTCCCTTATGTTTATTGACCTCAAGCCACTGGTAGCACCAGGCAGGGTTCTCCTCCACTGGCCAGCCAGCCCACCCATGGCAAAAGGGGGCGGCGGCGATTGTGCGAACTTTTCCCCAAGTTGATTTACCCGCCAGAAAGCCATACTCTTGTTGCAGGAGCTCCCACAGATATCAGTAGCCCCTTCTAACCCCACAGAAGGAAGAGACGGAGGCCATGCAGTAACATTCCCCTTTAATAGCCTGGTGGGACCTCCAGTGGTGAAGGGATGGGGTGGCGGGGCCTCAGCCACCCAGTCCCTTTGGCCACCCACCCCAGAGCCCAGAGTGGGGGGCTGGACGGCACCCAGCGGGGGGCTAGACAAGCCAATTCATTTCCCATCGCTGAGCGGGTCGGGGTTAGGGGGTGGGGAGGCAGCGCCGACCTCAATCACATGGTGGTTAAAAAAAAAATAACTAGGAGCGGGTGGCAGGAAGGGGAGGCAAGGCAGGGGCATGGGATTCCCCCACCTGCTGCCCCATGCCCACCACCTGTGGCCCCTAATAAATATTTGCAGGGGACGCCGGGGCTGGTGGCCCTGGCAGGGGTGGGTGTGCGCCAACCCTATTTCAGGCAGCGCTCGAAGTAGGTGGAGCCGATGTAGCCACCCCGCATGGAGCGCTGCACGTTCTGCTCAAACAGCCGCCGGTTGTTCTGCAGGACCTCAGCGGCCTCCTTGTTCAGTGGATCTTCAGGGTTGGGCTCCTGCAGTGCGGGTGAGGGTCAACAGGCCCAAGGGGCAGGGAGACCAACCTTTCCAAGCCCTACCCACCCACCTCTACTCACCAAGAAGAGATACTGCAGGCCATAAATTATGGAGTTTATCGTAAGGACTGGCTTCCAGTCCTCTCTGTGGGCAGAGAGCATCAAGTTCAGGGACCAGTAGGTGGGAGGCTGCCACAGACCCTGCTGGGACTGGACAGGTCAGGTACAGGACAGCGTGGATGTGAGGCCAGGGGGAGTGCCCAGAGCAGCACAGGCCAGGGAGAAAGTCAAGGTCATGCCATGAAGAAAACTTGGAAATGAAGAGACAACACAGGCCACAGAGGGAGGAAAGGGATGAAAACTGGTTCAGCCCAAGGCCATGAGGGGGACTGGCAGGCAGGGCTGGGGAGAGCAGTGGAGGACCAGTGCCTTCACCTGAGGATGTTGAGGCAGACGTTGCCCTCGAGGTCAATGTTGGGGTGATAGACCATCGTCTCACACTTCACCTTGGGGGGGTCATGCGGGTAACCCTGGCCCACCTGGCTCCAGGAAAAGAGGGGAGGTGGATAGTGCCCTGGCAGTGCCTGGGTGGAGCCTCAGCTGTTGCCTCCTCAGTCCAGGGAGCCACCCCTGCCCACCTGGGACTCACCTTAAAACTGAACACAAACTTCCCGCTCTTGTAGAAGCCCTGTGAGAAGAGAGAAGAGGAAGGCCTTAGACCCCCATTCTGCAGGACCTGGCAGGTGAACCTGGTCTCCTTACTCAACATGGGGCCATGGCCTGGCAAGTGTCTGGCCGTCTGGATAAGTGTGTCCTCACCTCATCAGGACAGATAACCAGCTTGAAGTTGAGGAGGTCGTCTGGGTCTGAGAAGCTGATGTCACACGTCTTGGGCAGGTTCAGCTCGTTTATGTCTGGGTTTGCACAGCAGAGCAAAACAGAGAGTGAAGAGGGAGAAGAAAAAAGGGTGGTCAGAGCAGGTATAGGTGCCAGCAGAGGCCCTATGGCTTCTTCCAGGACCCCAGGTCTCTGTCCTGGACTGTGCCCTACACCCCCAACCCTGTTCCTGCTTTCTGCTCCCCAGTCTCTAAGCAAGATCTTCTGGATCCACAGCACACCCCAAACATGCAAACATGCCCTAGCGTCTGCCCTGGAATAAACTCTAATTCTTCTGAGCTCCCAGCCCCAAATCCCTGTACCCAACAGCCAGGTCCTCAGCTCCTAACAGTCCCGATTCCAAACTGATCCCCAAGATCCTCTGATTACCCCAAATCCCAGGATCCGCAGCCATGACTTTCATTATCTAGTGGACTCTGCCAGTCCACACCTGTCCACTCGAACTCAAGGACTCTGCTGCTCATACCCCAAATCATCCCCTCACCAATACCCAATCTCCACCATCCCTTCTCTCGCCTCTGTATCTGTCAACCCAAACCCAAGTTCTTATCTGACCCCTATGCCCGTGAGTTCCCAGACCACCGCGCTTCCACCGTAAAGCACTCTTGACTCTCCTGACACCCACCATCCTTTCCTCCTCCACCTGTCACCTAAACTCTCAGATCCCATGGATCCAAGGCCCCAGAACCTGCTCTACCCTATCTGAGTCTCAGATTCTCAGTGACCCTAGCATAATACACGAAATCCTCTTCCACTCCTATCACCAGGACCCGGGTCCTCCTATCCCCATGTCCTCTTCCTACCATCCAGGTTCTCGTCTAAACCCCAGACTCAGCCCCCAATACCAGACTTCCTGAGTATCCTAAATGCTCCATCCTGTGCTCCCAATCTCTTACCCTCCGGTGACTGCATTACCCTGCCTCTGATCTCCCCATCACCCCAAAGTCCAGGCCCTGACCTCTGACTCTTCACATCCACGGCCCCCCAATTCCTGACACGGCTGACCCCGGGCGAGCGCGTTACCCAACTCCTAACTCCCTCTTTACCCCATCCCAGGCCCTGACTTCCTACCCCCACCCCCACTTCCACCCCCTGATCCCCTACCCTTCTGTATCCGCAGCTGCGCCGCCGACGCCTTCTTGCTGCTGCCCTTGGTGCCGCCCGCCGACTCCTCCTCCTTCTTCTGCTGCTTCAGCGAGAACAGCTTGATCATCCTGCTGCCGCCGCCGCCGCCGTTGCGGGGCCCGGGACCCCGGCCACCCGGCCCCCCGCCGCCGCTCGCGCCGCCTCCGCCACTAGGACCGGCCGACGCGGCCTCCTCCGCTGCTGCCGCGGCCCCTCCGGCCTGCCGCGCCGCTCCGCGCCCACCGCGCGGCCCGCGTCGGCTCCCGTAGTCCGGCTCCGGCCTGGCCCGGCGCCTCGGTCTCACTCGGCGGTGCTCGGGCAGACTCGGCTGTTTTCGGCCCGCTCGGCCCCGCCCCCACCCAGCCGCTCTCTCCGCCCCCTCTCTCGCTCTGGTCGCTCAGGCCCAGCTGCGGCTGCGGACGCGGACTTCTTGGGTCGCGCCGCTTGCCCGCTCTCTCGCTCCCTCCGCGAAGAGGATGCGGCTCGAGGTGGAAGGAGGCGGCGGCAGCCGTGTACTGGAGTAGGCTCGGCTTCCGCGGTAGCAGCGGCTTCGGCACGGAGGTCCGCAACGGCCTCGGGGCTCCCCACTACTTCGGATATTTCCGCCGCCAGTTCGCTTCGGCTCTTCCCGCCCGGCTTGCGCTGTGCGCCTGCGCAGCCGCAGCCTCCGCTGCCGCCGTCTTCGCCGTCCCCGCCCAGCGTTGCTCAGCTCTGGAGCTTAGAGTTCGTTTTTTTTCGGCTGGGCTCGAGTATTTCCGCTCATGCGGTCGTCCCTCGCTCACTTCCGGGAACTCTCGCGGGTTCAGGTGGGGGGGGCGTTTCCGCCGCCATCTTTAAGTAGGGCAGATGCGGGTCGCCTCGGTAGCGGTACGGTGATTCCCACTTGCCCTACTGCAGACCGCGGCGGGAGTCGGTCAGAGTAGGCCCTTGTCCCGGAGGTCGCAGAGGCGTGGTAATTACAGCGGGCCAGAGCCAGGGACGTTGTCGTGAGGGTACGGGGTGTCCCATCGCAACCCCCAACAACCCTCTCGCGGAGATTTTAGTCGAGGTAAACTAACAAAACATATGCCAGAGTGGTTATGAACTATGGAGAGTTCTGCGGTGAAGGGGATGACTGGGGGGGTGGGGGCTCCGTTTTTCGCGAGGGTTGTCAGTTCCAGCGGCGGCGCGCAGAGGTCGTGGGTGGGCCCAGCCTCCTTCCAATCAGAGCTCAGCGTGCCCCGGAGGGCGGGAGGAAGCGGCGTCGGGTGGTTCTGCGGTTTTCGGCTGTCACCGCGGAAACTGTCTGGCGGGTGAAGATCTAGGGGGGTAGGGTCTGGCGGGTGCGGGCGACTGGGACTCCGCCGCTCAGGCCTTCCGCGTGCGAGAGCGGCTCTCGCGTCACGTCCCTTCCGAGCGCTGAGAAGACGTGCCGCAACCGCCCGGATCCTTGTGGGAGACGCGGTTTCGATGGTCCTTTTGGGGCCTCGCTTGGATCGGGCACGACATTCCAACCTCGTGGTTCTCAACCCGGGCCTAGCCGCCCTGACGCGCTCTCATTCCCAGCGCCTCCTTGGTCCGGACTCGGGGCTCACCCTAGCTCCTGTCCTCATCCCAGCGAGTATCCTCCACCTCGTTGGATCTTGGTCTGTCGTCCTTCCAGGTTCCAGCCTCCACGTAGGCTCTGCCCTGTCTGTGCCAGGTACCCTTGGCGTCCGTTGGCTCAGTGGACTGACGCCAGCTGTTTTTCTGTAACCGCTCCCCGCTTCGGTCCTTCCATTCTCAGTACCACCAGCCCAACGTGCTCCCTTCAGCTCCCTGGTTGTCCCAGCCTCACACTTCCATCTTTTCTTGAGTCACGTGAGAACTGAGTGCTGGAGATGTGCAGGAGTGAGGATGTGGGCTCAGAAGCCTCAAGCAGCTCAGGTTTGGGGCTGACATGCTTGCAACCATCCCAGCGTTTTCACGCTTCAGCCATGACTGGTCCTGGGAGTCAGAGGGCCCCTCCAGACTCAGCTCTCTCTTCGTCTAACTCTTCTACTCTGTTTTTTGCCAGCCTCTCTGCTCTTGCCGGTAATTTTTGTTAAAGCTGTTTCCACTTGAGGGATGGTTCCTTTTGGCTAGCTTGGACTGTGTGTCCATCCTCAGGCCTGTGAGGGCCCATCTGGGCATGGGATGTAGGTTCTCTGGACAGTTGACACTGAACTAGCCAAGGTGGGCTTGTGGGGTCTCTAACATTGTGGATTAGACTCAACTGTGCAAAAAATGCTGGGAAAAGGAGTCCGTGGAGTCTGGACCGGAGAGGGAAGGGATGGCTGCAGGGGGTTGGCTTGGAAGTGGTGTGGCCGTGTCTTTCTTCACTCTTATCTAAGTGGCAGAAGGACACAGGTGTGTTTTGTGTGTTGAGGGTGTCTGTAGCCCCTGGGCCTGCAGCCTCCCGGGAGGCAGCAGAGAGCTTGGCATATGCAAAGGCCCTGAGGGAAACTAGGGTCAGAGCCTTGGAAGGAGGAATGAGGGTGGAAGTGAATCTGGGGCTGTCATTGTAGCCCCTGGGAGCTGACACTGGGAAAATACTGTCCATTTTGGAACAGCAGGGCAGGAGCAGGCAGGGAAGGGGGGCTGAGTGCTGTGGACTTCCAAACTAGAGATTGGTGGCTGGGATCAGAGTAGTCCTGGGGAGAGAAGTGGATAGATTCGGGAGGCTGTGGTTGGGGTTAGAATAACTGGATGAATGTGGCATGGGGAGGGTTGGCCTAAGAAGGAACTATGATCTCAGGTACAGATGATCCAGGAGCAGACCGGGCAGGCACTGTTGTAGCTTCCATGAGATGACCAGTGCCTTAGGCTTCTCCTGGGTTCCTCTTCGGCTCTGGCCAAGTAGTCATTCTGTCGAAGCCCTTCAGCCCTGCTGGTAATATGGTTCTCGCTCACTTTTTTAAAAAGACTTTCTTTACTTATTTTTAGAGAGAGGGAAAGGGAGGGAAACACTGATTGGCTACCTCTCATACAGGTCCCAACATGGCACCACTACCCAGACATGTGCCCTGACTGGGAATCGAACTGGTGACCTTTTGCTTTGCGGGACGACACCCATCCAACTGAGCCACACCGGTTAGGGCAGCACTTGGGTTCTTAACCACCGGCCACATGGTCAGCTTGTAAGGGTATCCCTGGCCAATTGCAGAAGTGGTGGGTTTTCTTTCTTTTTCTTCTTTGGCAAAAATGGTCTTTCATGGGTGGCCCTCACATCACTCTTCACGTTTTTTCTTAGGAGGCTGGTTTGGCACGTGGGTATATGCACTTTTCAAAGCATCAAGTTTGGACCCCTGGACTTTCACGTTGTAATTTTTTCTGTGTGAACTTTCATGTGTTTATGTAGTTGTATTTACACAGATTTTTATTTGTGTTGTTCACTAACCTGATCAAAACGTGAGAGATTTCTTGTTTGTTGTTGATTATAAAAGTCACACAGGCTTACAAAACCCACGTTACAGGATTTATAAAGTTCTGGCAATGTTCCTTCAACCTGAGACCATTGGCTACCTCAGTTCCAGTGCCTTCCCTGACCTGACTCTCCCAGCTTTTGCCTAGGAGCCCATAGACTACCTTCTCTCTTAATTTTGCAGATCCCAGACCAGGGTCCTCAGAGTTTCCTTGTGGTCAGTGAGAGGACAGTGAGTTTTATCACAACTGTACCGCTCAGGACTGCCCCCGCCTGGGGAGCTGCTAATTTTGCCAGATGTAGAAGATGCCAGAGTGGCCCTGGTTCTGGCTGAGGAGTGGGGAGGAGTAATGGAGGGGGAGGTAGGAGGTGGCGGCAAGGAGCATGCCTTTTCTAGTGTGTTAGTCAGTCACAAGCCTCTGGCCCAGGCTGGCTTGTCTTCTTTCCCTGATGCCAGGGCACCAGTCTTGTGGGGCAGCAGTCCCCAAAGTTTTTGGCACCAGGGACCGGTTTCGTGGAAGAGTTTTTCCACGGGGGACAGGGGGGAGACAGAAGGTAGAGCTCGGGTGGTAATGTTAGTGGAGCTTAGCTTTTGCCCGCCGCTCACCTCCTGTTGTGTGGCCCCATTCATAACAGGCCATGGACTGGTACCAATCTGTGGCCTGGGGGTGGGGGACTCAGAGCAGTAGGGGAAAGTCCACCTGCATGTCTGGAAGAAGCCTGGACACATAGGCCTCAAAATGCTGTTTCTGGAACCACCAGGCTAAAGGCTGACACTGGCCTGTAGTGGAGTTAGGTCCCTAGCCTCCTGCTGCGTGACGATTTTTTTCTTTGGCACTGTTCACCCTGTGTTTCTGGCACCCAGGGTGGGGGTCTGTGTCAAGGGCCTGGGCAGTGGGATGGAAGGGGAAGATAAGCAGGGCAAAAGAGGAAATGGCGTGGGAAGAGGGCCACCCCTCAAAGCTTCAGGATGCCGAACCCACACAGGCCGGACCTATTTCCTGAGATTTGCCACTGAAAACACTCCTGATAGAGACCTCCCAGTGTGGGGGAGCCCTTGGGGGCTAATCATGGGTTCAGGATGGGAGGGAAACACAGCCCATGGTATGGGAATGATCACTAGGGGGCTGGGGAACTGGCCCTGGGCCCAGCTCTGATCACTGTTCTCAGACTGGTTGGAATCCCATTGGAAGAGGTCTCACTCTCAGCACCTGCTGGTGGTAAACGTGGGAATGGGGGAAAAGTCCTGAAAGAATGTGTATTTCTAAATAAAACCTTCCCGCTTTTACACGTAAGGAATGTCTTCCCAGGTTTAGTTTTACAAGCAAATCCGAGGCCACACCAGGTCTCCTTGTCCCCAGTATGCTACTTCTGTTATATCCAATGATCTTGGCTGGCTGAGGCAAACTGGGCCAATCCAGGTCCTACCCTGCCAGCTGGCTTGACCCACGGACACGTGCACTGAAGGCATCATGACCAAACAGTACAGGAATGATAGTAAGTGAGTGCACCTCACAGCCATGGGCAGTTGCTGCTAGGAACCACTTCTGCAGGGGGCCAAGGCTCTCGGGAACCACAAGATTGCAGTGGAAGTGGTGGATGTGTGGGATTGTTAGAGGGACCTGTGCAGGTGGGGTGGCGTTGAGTGCGTGGAGATCCAGACCCAGGTTCCTTTTACTGTTTATTAAGCACCTACTGGGGGATTAGGCCCTGGGCCTGCCTGCTTATACCTATGTGATGGCAGGCCTCACAACAACCCTGTGAGGTAGGTGTTCTGTCCCCCGTTGTGTCCCCCTACACACAGAGGACTGAGGTGGACACAGAGGGGGTCAGTGGGCACTGGCTACTCTGCACTGTGGATGCGCTGATGCTGGATGAGCTTGGTGCTCTGGTGGAAGCGCCGGCCACAGTCCTGGCAGGAGAAGGGCTTTTCATGCCAGTGGGTACGGAGGTGCTGTGTGAGTGTGGGCCGCTGGCGGAAGGCCTTGCCGCACTCTGGGCAGGCGTAAGGCCGCTCGCCCGTGTGGATGCGCCGGTGCTGCGTGAGGTTGGCATGCTGTCGGAAGCTCTGGCCGCACTCGGGACAAGCGAAGGGCCTCTCGCCGGTGTGGATGCGCTGGTGCTCTGTAAGCCGCGAAACCTGTGTGAAGCCCACGCCGCACTCACCGCAATGGTAGGGCTTCTCGCCAGTGTGCGTCCGCTGGTGGCGCGTGAGCTTGAGACGCTGGCTGAAGCGTTGGCCGCACTCGGGGCAGGCAAAGGGCTTCTCGCCGGTGTGCACGCGCAGGTGCTGTGTGAGTGTGGGCCTCTGGCGAAAGGCCTTACCACACTCGGTGCAGGCGAAAGGCCGCTCTCCCGTGTGGATGCGCCGGTGCTGTGTAAGGTTGGAGCGCTGCCGAAAACTCTGGCCGCATTCGGCACAGGCGAAGGGCCGCTCACCGCTGTGAACTCGCCGGTGCTGCAGTAGCACCGAGCGGCGGCTGAAGCGCTCACCGCACTCGACGCAGCCGAAGGATTTGTCGCCCGTGTGCACGGCCTGGTGCTCCAGAAGCACGGCACGCCGCGTGAAGCTCTCGCGGCACTCGCTGCACTGGAAGGGGCCTGGAGGCTCGGGTGCACTGGGAGGCGTGGGGGGCCCAGTGGCGGGCCCCGGAGGGTCGCCATGGATGCGCCGGTGCTGCAGCAGGTTGGATCGCTGCCGGAAGCTTTGGCCACACTCGGTGCAGTGGAAGGGCTGCTCGCCCGTGTGCACACGCCGGTGCTCCTCCAGGCGTGTGCTGCGCACAAATCCCTGGCCGCAGTCGCCGCAGACAAATGGGCGCTCCTCCGTGTGCGTGAGCTGATGGCGCAGCAGGTGCGAGCTGCGGCTGAAGCTGCGGCCGCACTCGCCGCACACAAATGGCCGCTCTCCGGTGTGTATCTTCTGGTGCCGCAGCAGGTTGCTACGTTGGCTGAACACCTTTCCACACACGTCGCAACGGCCGCCTCGTACTGCCCCGGTGCCTGTGCTAGGACGGCCGCGGCTCCGACCCCTGGAGCCTGGCCAGCGGACGGTGGTCATCATTCTGCCCGCACCCTGGCGGGGATCCTCGTCCGTGGGGTCCTGCCCACCTCTCGGGTCGCTGGGGAGCACAAGCGCATGTGAGAAGCCTCCTTCTCGGGTGGGTGACTGGAGCTGGCCGGTGAGGCCAGCCACGCCGAGGTCCCAGTGGAGGTGGGGGCTCACAGTGCCTGGACCAGCAGAGACACTGTCCATCTGGAGCGCAAATCCTGCATTGCACAAAGGGATCCACTCCTTTGTGACAGAACCCACTGTGCACCGGGAGCATTCCAACCCTGGGTAGACTGTGAACTGGAGGCTCCTGACACTGACCAAGGAGGCAGACAGAGGGGCAGGGACTCTAACTGTGCGGGCATCCCCAGGATGTGACAAGGGGTCAGAATCTTGCATGAGAAGGAAGACTGAGAAGCTTGGTACAGGCTTTCCAGGTTAGTTTGCAAAACATCGCCTTTCTAGAAGAGCTGTGTGCAAAGGTGGCCCTTGCACCATTCAGGTGGGTGAGGATGGTTTCCACAAATGCACAGAAGTTGGTGGGTCTGGTGTGCCTTGTTCAGTGCCCATGGGGCATCTGAGGGACAGTGCGTACATGCAGGTATGGGATGCAAGAGTCAGGGGTTCAGTCTTCAGGGAAACATGAACGTGGGTGCTGTGGCATATGCATGGCATATGGAGCCCTGGGCCTGTATGAGATCAAATGGTGTGGGGTGGAGGGGTGTCTGGAGAAAAGGAGTGGCCTCTAGTCACGCTCTGAGCTCAGCAGTAGATGCTGGGTGACGCAGAAGGTACAAGCAAAGGCCACTGAGAAGCAGGGCAGGAGAATAGGAAGCCCAGAAGAAGTCAGATGAAGGGGACAGTATCAAGGGCTTCAGTGAGTGGCAGAAAAATCCCTAAGTTATTGAAAGGCAGATAAATTATGTCAAAGGAAATGATTTGTGCACATCAAAAACAAGAATAAAAAAAAGAAAAGAATAACAAACAGAGAAACTCTCCAGAGGCAAGGTACTAACTAACCTTGCAAGAATTCCACCCTGGCTGGTGTGGCTTAGTGGATTGAGTGCTGGACTGCGAACCAAAGGGTCTCTGGTTCAGTTCCCAGTCAGCGCACATGCCAGGGTTGTGGGCCAGGTCCCCAGTAGGGGGTATGTGAGAAGCAACCACACATTGATGTTTCTCTCCCTCTCTTTCTCTCTTCCCCCCTTTCTAAAAAATAAAATCTTAAACAAACAAACAAACAAACATGAAATGAATTCCGACATACCAACAAAGAAAGACTAGCTACCTGACCAACGTGGGCAAAGGATGCGGACAGGGAAGGATATGTCGCTAATGCTAAAATCCCATAAAGTATGCTTAGTCCCTTCCTAATAAGAACACTGTACTTAAGAGCTATACTCCTCTACCTTTTCTCCACCCTCACTGCAGGGACTCAGGTGTTTGTGTGCAGCATTGCTGATGAGTATAAATGGGAAGCCAGTGTGCAAGATACATCAAAATGGCAAATTTCCCACGCTTTGATCCAGCAGTTTTTAGGTATCTGCCCAACAATTGTTCCCCTGTGTGACCTGACCTACGTATGAGGTTTCAGCTCATCACTGAAAAGTAATGCAAAAAGAGGGCGCTTGCTGCACAGAAAATGTCAAGTATGGAGTAAGGCGTTGTAAAGGGAGATGAGTATGCATTTGAATGTTCTTTCCTATATGTTTACGATTTTTCTGGATGGACACATAGAAACTGTAATGCTGGCTGCTAGGAGCAGGACTTCGTGACAGGTGGGGAGGAGCATTCACAGTATTCCCTTGTGCCTTTTGAGTTTTCTAACACGTGGGTGTATTAGTTATTTAGAATATTCTCATGATGAAAATACTTGCTACATAGGAAATATGCAATTGAGGGGCAAGGGGAGTGGCCAGGAGACCTAATGGGGATACTTAGGTGGCTGAGGGGCCTATGTTTGAAGATGGAAGCTGCAGTTGTCTATGGCTTGTGCAGCCTGAGGAGAAAATGGGGCTGTAAGGAAGGGATCCATCAGGGAACCCAAGGTATGCTGCCAGTGTGGCTGGAGAAAGACTGGGGTTGTGAACTGAGAGAAGTCCCAAGCTGGAGAGAGTGGTCGGCCGGCCATACAGTGCAGGCTGAGCCTGGCTGGCAGCTGAAAATTACACAGCAGAAGGGGCATGTGCCAGATCCTGTTTTCAGCTCTGATACAGAGAGCGTAATCTAAAAATACCCTGGGCAACTCCAAAGCAAGACAGGCCAGCTGGTGAGGTCCAGGGATCCAGAGCCTGGTACAGTGAGCTCTAAAGCCCAGGGACTGAAGCTGGGGGCTGAGGATAAGGGCTGTGACAGCCCAGTCCACCCACAGACCTGGACAGGAATGAGCTGTTTGCTTTTGGTTGGGCTGCAGAGGAATCTTCCTTGAATGGCCTGGAGCCCAGATGAACCTTCAGTTCAGGGCTTTGGTGGACCCTGTGGCAGCCCCTCTCAAGGGACAATGCAACAAGTCCCTAGACCTCAGACAGGCAGTCTGTCAACAGTGCAACCAGTGAGAGAACTGAGGAAACGAATTAGTCTGGGGAGGAAACAAAATCATTTCCAAATCCTCAAAGGAGGGACCAGCATCCATGAAACAAAGACATTATGGAAAAAGAATGAGTTAGGATCGTTAGTGATAACAAAGCAAATGGGTACTTCTTGGAAACAAGAAGTGGCATCTGTTTAAATTTGTTCCATCTTGAAACGAGTAAAATGACAATAAAGGTCTTTTGGGGTTTTTTGGGTTTTTTTTTTAAGGCCTAAGCTCCCCGAAGATGAGAAAAGGAAACAGACCCCCGATAGTTTCTACTCTGGAAAGCAAATGAGTAAGTGACTGTGCAGCAGCCTGGAGAAGGTGAATACTAAATCAGTGGGGAAACAAAACAAAAGAATATCAACATGTTTTACCCTAAAGACTCCTCAAAAAGTTCAGGAGTTAGAGGTACCAGGTACCTCTGGCCATGCAGGGGTAGGGGTGCCATGCTGGTGGAGGAGGCTGTTTTAGAAGCAGAAGCTGGGCACGCAACAGCCCCGAGCTCTGCACAGAATGCTGAGCAAACAGAGGGCACTGCTGTAGCTCGGATTCTCAAGTCTCCTCCCATCTCGGCATAAAGGCTGGGCTGAGGTAGGGGACCATACTGAGGAAGTTGAGGGATTAAGTGAAATCACACTGGTGCTGAGACACCAGCTTCTTTCCCAGGGGAGACTCGGGTAAGACCTGAAGAGGATCACAGCCCGGGCTCCCCAAATGGCCCGGCCAGAGTGCTCTACAGATCCTTCACTGGCATCCAGTGACACTCCCCATACCCACTCATGTACCCCAAGATCTGGGTCTCCCTGGGGAGTGATGCCCTACGTCCTTCTCATCCCCTCATCCACTTGTTAAAGGCTGCCAGGCTGGTGGTCGCTGGTCTTACACATAAACAGACAAACATGGAAAAGAGACCACAGTGGGAGAAGAAAACCTAAAAAACAAGTTATTTAAAACAGGGAAAGACATTACAACTTGATGGCTATAAAAATGAACACACAAGGAATGAAACACTCTTGGAAATTAAAACTGTTAGCAGACATGAACATTTCAACATAAGGCCTGAAAGCCATAGCTCAAGAACTTTTCTGGACAACAGAACACAGAGAAAGGGATGGAATATCGGCGTGAAAAGATAAGGACATTAGAGGACCTGTCCCAGAGGCCAACAGCGAAGGAACAGGCATTCCAGAAACCAGAACAAAACAATGGAGAAGGAAATCAAACCACTCCAGCCATTTTTCTACAACTGAGACGTGCTTTTCAAATGGAAAAGGCTCACTAACAACGTGATAAAAAACGGTTTGTGACTGACTTAATAAAAAATTCCCTGTCCAGCCAAACTTCAGTCTAACGTGGAGTGTTAGACAAATGCGTCTCAGAGATGTCCACTGGAACAAGGGAGTGAACCAAGAAGGAGGGGTCCAGGGAACAGGGAGGAAAGGAGATGAGGAGTCTGGATGATCCCCAAGCTAGGACTGAGTGGCCCAGATGAACACCTGGGTGATTGGTCAGAATCCTGCTGTCCTGCTTGATCCCCACTGTCACGGCCCTTCCTGTCCACCCACTCTGTCTACTAACCTGCTCTTGTTATTCCTGACCCTCCTATGCCGACAAACAGAGTCTGAGGGCCACGGAGATGCTAGAGCTGGGAGGTGTGGGTTTAGGAAACGGACTCCGGTCTTGGGAGGTTGCACTGTGGTGGGGAGTAGCAGCTAGAGGGGTGTGGGGTCAATGGATAGCTTGGCTTTTGATGGCAGGAGATGCTAAAAGCTGATACTATGGGGGATGGTCAACGGAAATGGGGGAGCAGCACTAGGACTGGGATAGGCAGGTGTGTTACTGTCGAGGGCCCATCTTACTTACCTGAGGAGAAGATACCCCCAGCTTCTTCTTGCCACAGGGCTCCAGGGAGTTCCGTCCATGGGGGCCCCTTGGGCCCCGTCTTGCTGTGGGGAGAGGCCTGGTCCAGCACCATCCCACAGCCCTGAAACTATAATAGTCACCGCTCGTCTGTGCTCTGCTAGGCTCAGGGAGGGACCTACCAGACCCCCACCCACAGAGGCCCCTGGCTTGTGTGGGACTCACCTGGGCTTCCTCAGGTAGGAGGGTGGAAGTGGCCTGCTGGGGGTTGGCTAAAGGCCCAGAATCCAGAAATTCTGGAGAGGAAGGGTGGGGTCAGGTAGCCCAAGGTTGTTCCCACCCCACTGCCCTCCTCAGTGGTGTGCCAGGCACCAGGATCCCGGTGGGGTGAGAGCTGGGTGCTGGGCATGGCAGGGTAGTTGTAAGGGCCCAGCTTAGGGATGAAGCAAAGCAGGGCCCCTGAAAGGCCACAGAGGAGCTGTAGCAGGAGAAGGCGGCTCAGGTCTGTGCCCTGCATGCCTGCACGAGACCTGGGCAGATGGACAGTGAGGGCGAGAGAGGGGCATTGCATGAGGGTCCATACAAGAGCGGTGGAGTGGGTGGTCAGCTGTAGCACCTGCCTGGGAGGTATACAAAGGGAGGGCAGACCCCCAGTATTGTGGGGTCCTTCCTCAGCTGCACCAACCCATACCCCAGCCCACTGTTTGCTCCCCAGTGGCTGGCTGACATCCTCTAATAGATTTCCTTGGGGAGTGAACCCCACATGCCTCCCACACAAGGAAACACAGCTCTGACACTCAGGCTTGGCATGTGAGGGAGTCATGATGGCCACCGATTGGGTGGGATGTGAGGCTCCTGTGCATAGGAATGGTTCCATCCATCAGGTGACTGGCCCAGTGTGCTTCAGTTGCTCAGACCAGGCTCCCATGGTCCATCCAATCAGGCCTTGGGCCCTGCCTACCTTGCCTGCCCTCACCTGGGTCCTCCGTAACCTCGAGCTCCTCTTTCACCTGAAGGCTCAACGGCGACCTCTGCGTGGCCCCAGGGGTTGTATCAGGCCCAGGTTCTGTAATCCTAGGCTTGGTTTGAGGAAGAGGCTGGAAGTAGGAGAGTTCCATCTTCTCTGATAGCACCTCTTGGCCCTGCACCTGGACTGTGACCTGGGGAGGTGCCCCATCCCCATCAGGGGCCCAGTCAGGCAGTTGGGCTGGAACCCATCACAGGACTCCAGGGGTCCTGACTCACTAGATCCTCCAGGGACCCCAGCCACCGGGGACTGAGCAGGGGTGAAGGAACCACTTGCAGTTGCTGTCCTGTGTTGACACCCACCCTGGATCCCTCCTTCCACATGCCCCCACCCTTGCATAGGATCTGTTATAGGTGACCACTTCCAAACTACAAGGGATAGGTGTCTAGCTGAGCATGGGATCCCCCAAGTTAACCCCGATCTCTGCAACTGACTCACCCATCTCCGGGGTCCTCCCAGCTCCCGACGCAGCTCCTCCACTAGGGCCACGGCTTCCTCAGGGTTGCCTGGCTGCTGTCCCCGCACTCGGGCCTGGATCTCCGGGGGTAGCGCGCCCAGGAACTGCTCCAGCACCAGCAGCTCCAGCATCTGCTCCTTCGAGTGCACCTCGGGCTGCAGCCACTGGCGGCACAGCTTCCGGAGCTGGGCCAGGGCCTCTCGGGGCCCTGCTGCCTCCTCGTAGCGGAAGTGCCAGAAACACTGGCGTGCAGCCTCTGGGCCAGGATCCCATGGGGTGGCCTCCTCCTCCTCTTCCTTTTCCAGCTTCACCATGATGGGTCTCTTGTCTTCTGGGGCTGCATGCCCTGGGGAGCCCAGTGCTGCGGGCCTCATAAGAAAGACGGCCTGGGCTCTGAGGCTAGTGTCTGGCCCTGGGGGAACGAATAGGTAAGGCTGCTGCAATGACTGGAGCAAGTGCTTGTTGAGTGCCTACTGTATGCTGTGCTGTCCCATTCTCAGACCTGCCTGGGGGAAGGGCAGGTGAGGACACTGAGGCACAGAGAGGTGATCACATGCCAGTGACCTGTGGGGCTGGTAAACCCTGGATGAGCCACCTGTCCTTGGTCTCTCTAGTTGGGCCTCTGGTAGTCACCAGCTCCAAGTAGACTTCTTTGGCCCAGAAATCACTCTTCTCTCTCCTAGATCCTGCGCTTCTATGTGCATCACCTTATGGTCACCCTGTAGCTCTCCCCCTCACAGGTGAATGACACCTACAACACCCCCCATCTGTGCATCAGCACCACTACCCATCTCCATGTCAGCCCATTATGGCACCATCCACTCTCCCACCCAGTCTGAGACCACTCCCCTGCCATCTTGGTTCCACAGGGCAGTCTCCCTCCACCTGTCCAAAGTCACCTGTGTGGCTCAACAGCCAGGTGGCATCCTTTCCTAATTCAGCCCCATCCTCTGAGCCCTGAGCAAGTGAATTCGCCGACTTCCCCTCCCCAGCCGGACTATGTCTCCCAGAATGCTCTACGCAGCAGCCCGAGCGCCTCCTTGCCCTTCCCCCCACCCTCGCCTCTGTTTCCACCCTGTTCCCCGGAATAGCGTTGTTCCCAACGATCAGGTCACACTCCCGGCCGCCTCTTCCTGCGCTCCCCGCCTCTGATCCAGGTATCGGGGTTTCCGTCGACGTGCGCAACCTTCTCAGGGGCAACCGACAGTAGCGCTGCCTTTCCTACCGCGCACGCCTCCCACCACCTCTCCCTCAATTCTCTACGGGCTTTCCACGGGATTAGCAGAGTTCTGCACCAATCACCGCCTTCGGTCATCCCGGGTCTCCATGGAAACCGCCTGCGGAGGTTGGGGGAAGTGCACCTCCACACGTCGCCCGGACCGCAAAAAAGGCGAAGCTCGACCCGGTGCTTTCTGGGAAATGTAGTCGCTGGGGCCCTCCGTGCGCGCGTGTGCATTGCGATGACGTCTGCGTTGGCTGGCGGTAGGCGGGCCGGTGTACGTCCACGGTAACCGGTGGGACCCGCTCGTTGGTCTCCAAGGCAACCCAGGGTCCTAGCTGGCATCGACAGAACGCGGGGAAGTGGGCTGAGGGCGTGGGGCGGGGACTGGGATAAAGAGGTGCTGGGTAGAGGGGAGAAGAGGGTGGGGAGAGGAGAGTGACTGGTACAAGGGCGGGGTGATATTCCAGTATGTAAACAGACGGAAAGAAAGAACAGAGGGATCTCTATTCTCTCAGAGCTAGAGAATGTGATTTAGAATCCAGCGGGTCAGGGAGTGACGCCAGGGGAGACAGGTGTGCCACAACAGGGACGGAGATCAGGAAGGGATGGAGGTGAAAGGAGAGAAAGGGAGAGAAGAGATTCACAGGGACCAGAAGTGTAGACATCAAGATTCAAGGGACAAACAAGGTTACAGGAATACACAGGCAAGAGGGAACAAAGAGATAAAAATCAGAGATACAGTAAGATGGATTGAGTTTTCAAAGAATAAGAGAAGGTGACAGTAAGAAGAGAGCCGGAACCCTGGCTGGCGTGGCTCAGTGGATTGAGTGCCAGCCTGCGAACCAAAGGGTTGCTGGTTCAATTCCTAGTCAGGGCACATGGCCAGGCCCCAAGTGGGGAAGTGGGGGGTGTGCAAGAGGCAACTATACATTGATGCTTCTCTCCCCTTCTTCCCTTCCCCTCTCTCTAAAAATAAATAAATAAAATATAAAAGAGAGAGCCAGAAAGAGCTGGAAGGTGACTTGTTAGGAAAACTTACCCAAAACCTAACAATGAGACAAAAACATGACTACGAGCCCCGACTCCCTAAGCAAAGCAACTCTTTTCAACTACTTTGATCAGGGTCCAGATACTGTGAACTTAGATGCTAAGTTGTTAAGGTTGATAGGTTGCAAATGCTCACTGTGCCTTATAAAAAAGTACCCCAATGGTTAGAGTTGTGTCACACTCTAGGACACTAAGCAGGAGGCTACGACACCTCTGTCTGCCCCCTGTGTTCTAGGGCACTAGTCCGACTGCGTTTTTATTTAGTGTTCTGTTCTTCAACGCTATTATTCCTTCTCTCTCGTCTTCCTGGAACCACCTCTGTCAGCCTCCTAGTTCTCTTCTTGAAGTAAATCAAACTTAAGAGTTTGTTTTTACTTTTTTTTTTTTTTTAGTCATAAGAGAAAGTTTATTTAGAAAGGTACAGAGGTAGTAGAAGTGGGCCTGCTAGGCTGCTTAGGCTCAGAAAATAAGTTACAGAAGCAAGAGAAGAACCTTTTCGGAGCTTAGGAGAGAGGAAGCCAGAGAGAAGGTGCCTGGTGGAGGGTTGGGTGGGGGGAAGGCACGGGAGTGCCCCTGAGAGGGAGAGCACGCCTGATTTTACCTTTTTTGAAAATTATATGTTGACAGTCTGGAGAGAACCAGTTCTCCAGGATGGGGGACAGATATGGAAAAAGAGAGAACAGTGTGACGGAGCCAGAAAGGCAAAGAGGAAGGGAGGATGATGGAAAGACAGAGAGAAAGTGGACGGCGGCAAAAATGCGAGCGAGAAATTAACTGGCGACAGCCTGGGTCTTCCCTGCCGGGACTCTGCACGTAGCGGCCTCCTCGCCGAACTATATTTCCCGGCAGCCCGAGCGCCCAGAGCGACGTCGGAAGCGCGCCCCACGCGGCGACCTTCCGCCTCCGCCGACAAAATGGAGGCTGGGCTTAGCTGCCTCCGGGGAAAGCTGATGTGAAAGCGGGACATGGGGAAGGGCCGCAGCCTCACCGGCCCAGCCGAAGCAGCCGGCCCACGTCGCCATCCCGAGGTGAGGGTGGTCGGCCACGCGCAGGCCAGGCTCCGGGGAAGGGGGTGGCCTTTCTCACGGCTCCGTCCGGTGGGAAGGGGACGGAGGGTGGGGGTGTGGGGGGCGGGATGGCTGCGCGCGCAGCCTAGGTCGCGCGCCTCTGGGCCAATGGGGTATTCGACAGCCCCCGCGGCCTTCTGGGAAATGTAGTGTCGACAGACGTAAGTCGCCGAGCCCTCCCGGGCGGCAGGTCTGGGAACGTCCTCTGCAGCGTGGGAGCGAGGGAATAAAAGGATCAGTGGGTGAATTAAGTTAAAATTGTGATTGAGTAGGCGAAGATATGGTTGTCGGAGAGAGAAAGGTGGGCGCGAGTGGTCCGGAATTCGGGGCGTCCTTCCAGGCATGTCCACCTACCTTGCCCTGCCTCCCTGGTTCGAGGTCCTCCTGGGTTGTGCTACCTTGTTTTAAGGCAGTTGCGGCCCTGAAGGTACTCATTCTAGGTGCCAGAGCCATTCCAAAAACAGAGACCTGTTAGCCATTTGTCCCTCCTTTTCACATGGCGCTCCTTCAAAAACAACTTTGCTGTTTTGGCCAGGTGTTACTTCCACAGAGTTCAAAATGCAAAAGGGACAAGGTAAGAAGCCTGTCCCACCATTGTGCTTCATTTAATAATTTACTGAGGTAGCGAGTACAGGATGCCTGCCAAGTGCCAAACACTATTCCTGGGCCTTGGGACACAGCAGAGAGCTCTGCAGACAGGACTTCTGCTCTCAGGCAGCATATGACAGATGCACAATAAAACGTAGGTATGGAGGTTACATTTGAGCAGAGATCTGCAGGAGAGGGAACACACTGCATAGGTAAGAGCCCCGGCTCTGGGCGAAAGGAACCACAGGAGTAAAGGCCAGAACCAGGAGTTAGCAAAGGAGAGGAGGCTTACGGAAGGTGAGAATGTGGTGGCTTTTCCTCAGGGAGAGGTGGGAGTCAGGAAGGGCTCTGAACAGAGGGTGACTGGATCTTATTTAATTCTTACTGACTCATTCTGGCTGCGATGTGGAGAACCACCTTACTCTTCTATCCCCAGGTACTCCACAGTGGTGGCACGAGTTAGGGAGGTTCCCTTCTGTTTCCTATGACTGCTGTTGCATGTCACTACAAACTTAGTGTTTTAGAGCAACACAGATCTATCATCTTAGAGTCTCAGAGATCAGAAACCTGAAGTGGGTCTCTATGGGCTAAGATCAAGGTGTTGGTAGGGCTGGTTACTTCTGTAGGGTCTAGGCTTCAGTGTTTACACTGCCTCCTTCTGAGTGAAATGTGTCTACTCTTTTTTTTTCTTTCTTTTTTCAAAGATTCGATTTTATTTTTAGACAGAGGGGAAAGAAGGGAGAAAGAGGGGAAGAGAAACATCAACGTGTGGCTGCCTCTTGCGCGCCCCCTACTGGGGACCTGACCTGCAACCCAGGCATGTGCCCTGACTGGGGAGTTGATGCGGAGACCCTTTGGTTTGCAGGCTGACGCTCAATCTACTGAGCTATACCAGCTGGGGCTCAAATCTGCCTACCCTTACAAGGACCCCTGTGATTACCTTTAGGGCCCATTCTGATAACCCAGGATAATCTCCCCCACTCAGGATTAACTTAATCATAACACATAATGTCTCTTTTGCCATGTAAGGTAATTTATTCATAGGTTCCTGGGATTAGGATGTGGATGTTTTCAGGAGACATCCCAGTTCGGCCTCCCACTCTGACAACTGATGTCTCTGAGAGAGAAACGTGGAGCTGGGTAGCTGATCTGCTCATCCGTGTCAGGGAGGTGGGTCAGGGTTTCTAGATGCTCTTGGGAGGTTTGCGGGGGCAGGCACGGAGGGAGGAGAGTGAAGTCTCAGCTGTGTTTTCATCTTATGAGATAAAACTAAGTGACACTGTGGACTTCTAGAAACAAAGAATGCTCAGATGTGAGTGTGCAATGCTTTTAGCAGTAGGAAGGGAAGGGCCAGGCATGCCTCTGAGCAGGGTTCAGTGCTCTGTGTCAGAGAATGGGAAGACTGGGCAGTGGTTGGGATTCCCATGTGCCCACATATTAATGCTTATATATTCCTCTCTTACAGAGAGGCCAACAGACCACCATTGTGGGCCCAGTGGTAGCTACTGCGGAGGCGCAAGAGGTACAGAGCTCATCAAGGTGCATAGTGCGAGGAGGTGGAATGAAGACAACCCCCTACCTTCAGGTGTCGGGGAAGACACCCCTTGGTGGGATTGGCCTTCGCCACAGTGCCAAGCGGGACCGGAAGTCCATCACCTTGCATGTGAAGTTGGAGGTGCTTCGGAGGTTTGAAGAAGGTGAAAAGCTGACGCAGATCGCCCGGGCTCTAGGGCTGGCCACCTCCACTGTCGCCTCAATCCGTGTCAACAAGGACAAGATCCGGGCCAATTCTCTGGCAGCTACGCCCATCAGTGCCAAGCAGCTGACCCGCTGCCGGGGTGTGGTGATGGGTCATATGGAACGCCTGCTGAGCCTGTGGATTGAGGAGCAGAAACGGCGCAACCTGCCTGTCAGCACACTGCTCATCCAGGACAAGGCGCGGCGGCTTTTTGCACAACTGCAGCACGAGCAGGGCGATGGTGCCCAGGCTGAGACCTTTGGAGCCAGCAATGGCTGGTTTGCACGTTTCAAGGCACGCCACAACGTACTACTGACAGATGAGCCAGCTGTGGCCGATACCCAGGCTGCTGCCTGCTACCCCCCAGTGCTGCGTGCCATCCTGGAGGAGGGTTGCTACTCACCGCACCAAGTCTTCAACGTGGACGAGACGGGCCTTTTCTGGAAGAGGCTGCCTGAGCGTATGCTGCTGGCTCTGGAGGGGGCAGCCGGGCCTGGGCCCAAGGCCCCTAAGGACCACCTGACCCTGCTGCTGGGTGCCAACGCAGCTGGTGACTTCAAGCTGAAGCCCCTGCTGGTGTACCCCTCGGAGAACCCACGTGCCTTAAAGGGCTGCTCCAAGGCCAGCCTGCCTGTGGTCTGGCGCTCCAACCGCAACGACTGGCTGACACCCAGCATCTTCCAGGAGTGGTTTACTGGCTGCTTCTGCCCCGCTGTGGAGAGCTACTGCACCAGCCATGGCCTCCCTCACCGTGCCCTGCTGCTCCTGGACAGTGCACCCTGCCATCCTGCCCACCTGGGTAGTCTTTCGGCCCATGTGCGCGTTGAGTTTCTGCCTAAGAACACATCGACCCTGATCCAGCCCATGAACCAGGGCATCATTGCTGCCTTCAAGGCCCATTATCTGCGCCGCACACTTAGCCAGCTTGTCCAGAAGAAGGCTGGTGGAGACCGGCCTTCCATGCGGGAGTTCTGGCACAGCTACACTGTCATGACTGCAGTAGACAACATCGCCGAGGCCTGGGCAGAGTTGCAGCCTGCCACCATGAACAGTGCCTGGAGGAAGCTCTGGCCTGAGTGTGTGCCTGCCGGCACTTTGGAGCCCGACACCGTGTCCCAGCTCCGCCGCAGCATTGTGGCACTGGCCAGCCACGTCGGCCTTGGGGATGTAGCAGAGGCCGATGTTGTCAGTCTGCTACAGGCCCATGTGGAACCCGCACCTTGCGGAACCCCCCAGGTTGCAGAGGATAGAGATGCCAGCAGCTCTGGGCTGCCCTGGGAGGCAGGGAAAGGCCTGGCTTCCAAAAGACCAGAACTGGATCTCAAGGAAGCCATGGTGGGTGTGGGGTCTGAGGAAGGCGGTGTGGGCGCACTGAGCCCTCAGCACCTGGCCCAGGCGCTGTCTCACTTCACTGCTGGCCTGCGGGTCCTCATGGAGAATGATCCCAACCGGGAGCGCAGCCTGAAAGTGTCTCGGAGTGTCCACTGTGCCCTCGCCCACCTCCGGGAACTGCACCGGGAAAGGAGGCGACAGGCTCGGGCAGCTGCATCCTCAGTAGGCCCTGTGGTGGTGGCCACGAGGGAGTTGGCAGGAAGTCTATCCTCACCTCAGGTGGGGCCTACGGAGGGTGGGCAAGTGGCTAAGGACACAGACCCTGAAGGACAGACCTCTGCAGCTGGCCTGCATGATTTGGGGCTTGGGCTCGACCTCAGATGAGCGCTGTCCAATGACATTTTGTTTCTGGATGGCATACACTGCCACTTCTCCTCCATGGTTCTCATATTTATGCCCTATGGGTTTTTTTTTTTTTAAAGCTTTTATTTATTTATTTTTAGAGAGAGGGGAAGGAAGAGTGGGAGAGAAACATAAGTGTTTGGTTGACTCTCACACACCCCCTACTGGGGACCTGTCCCGCAACCCAGGCACATGCCGAGTTGGAATTGAACCGGCAACCTTTTGGTTCACAGGCCGGCACTCAATCCACTGAGCTACACTGGCCAGGGCATTGGTTTTTTTTTTTTTTTTTTAATTATTTGATTTTTTTTTTTAACAGTGACACATAGCCCACCAGGCTTGGGGATCAGGAGGGTGGTGTTCTCTGAGTAGCAGGTGAGCTGTGGCGCTCAGGAGTGCCTACCCATGACAGGCACACCCTGTAGTGGCCCAGGGTATGTCTGTCATGGCCCATACATAGCACTGTTGTGGCCCAGGAAAGCCTACCAGGGCGGTCTTCCATGTGGTGAGGGGCCAGGGCTGAGACCAGCGTCTTCCATTTGCCATCCCTGACCTCTCACTCCCTGCACCATTGTGGTGACCCATTCTACCCAACTTTAGATGAAGCTTTTCTGCTCTCGGCATTTCCTTGCTTTCTGTGTCCTCCTCACCCTCTCTGGCTTCTGTGGCCTCTATTGTCAGAGGTCTCTCTGGCTCCTGTGCCCAAACCCACGGGCATGTGTTGGTCACTGTGGCTTTTGATACCAGGGTCCACGTCACTGACTTGAAGATATTTTTTCCCCTGAGTTTATGTGGCATGGTTGACTTGGCCTCTCTCCAGCCTCTGAGGCTGCACCCTTGTGATTGATGGTCTCCTGGTCTAGTTCTCTTTGGGAAATCTGATCCACTCTAAAGGCACGGCGGCCCCCTCAGGATCAGCTCTTAGACAGCTCTGATTGCAGTGGATGGGTCTCCTGGACAGTTTTGTTTCTCCCCTCATTCCAGCTTGTTCCCCTGTCCCCCAGACTTTAAAAACAGGCACTCTGGGGTGTCTGCCTGACTCTGCAGACACACTACATGTTCCACTGAGACACAGCAAGGGAAGGTGTTCTTGTGCTCCAGCTGGATGAGTCACAGGTGGTGAGACGGGGATGTCTGGCCTCCTGGATTCCTTTCAACACAGGTACCTGCATGTGTATGTGCACATGCACACACATGCCAACAAATAAAGATGGGAGAGAGGATTTCTGCCACTTAATGTCCCAGTTAACACCTGCAGTGATGGGCCTGTTGTCAACACATGACAGGGCTGGGAACCAAGGAGGATCTTCAGGGCCCAGCCTTATTAGGAAAAAAGTTAAATGAGGCTGCTTGCTTTCCTGGAATGAGCAGCTAGAAGGATGGCAAGAAGAAAGTGAGCTTTTCTTAGGACCTCAGTGACTGACTGGATTGGTTAATTGCACAAACTATGAGCATGTGAAATGTGTTAGGTACTGGGGAGAAAAGGCTGGGTGAGATGCCTCAGGAGCTGGCAGCCCAGAGGCTGTTAGATTCTATGTGCCATGTGCTGTGATGAGTGACTTTGGAGGGACCTCAACCTAGCTGAAGTCACAGGACATGACAGGGAAGGCTTTCCGGTACGTTGTCAACAGTCAGTTCAAAATGCCATATGTCAGAGAGGAGCTTGTCGGAAGCAGTCCAGTATGGGGGGTGGGTAGGCGAAGGACGTCGCGGAGGAAGAAGCTGCTCTAATGGAGGCTTAGAGTGGTACATGGCCTGAAGGAGCCAGATGACCGGGCGTGAGGTGTTGAGGTCAAATCCCAGTGTAGGAGGAGTAGGGAGGCAAGTGGCTGCTGCCAGCGGGCGCTCGAAAAGCAACTGGACTCGAGGCCACAAAGGCACTGCCTTGCGGACATGATGCACGCGTGGCCCCGTCTGGCTCCAGGGCGCTCTACTCAGAGCTAAAAACATTAGCGTCCCGCCCTCCACCAACACAGATGAGCTCCCTGGACTCGTTCAACCATCAACCATCCTCTCTCGCAGGCCCCTGAAGAACTTATCCTTGAGGCCGTGCGCACCACTACGTGTCCGAGCGCTGGTGTTCGCTCCTTTCTGCGAAGTGTAGTCTCAGCAGCTCTACGGGCTGGCGCTCTGACGGGCCGAGGACTACATTTCCCAGGGAGCCTCGCCGATAGAGCCTGTTTTACATAACTTTCACTTCCGGGTGGGGTCGTTGCCAGGGAGAGGCAGGAACAACTGACACCTCCCCCCACTTCACTTTCGCGCTCCTGAGTGGAATGTCGCGGGGAGAACCTGGTCACGCGTGAGGGGGAGGAGGGCGCCAAGCCCGGAAGCAGACCTCGGGGCGACCGGAAAGCTCCCGGCCCTCGGGCCCGAGGGTGGTTGGTCGTTGGTCCTGTGCGGGGCGGCTGTCCGCGTGGCCCTCGGGGGCGGTGATGCGGCCGGAGTTGCCTGGGTGAGGGTGTGCCGGCGGCCGAGGCCAGCAGAGGAGGTGGGGCGGAGAAGCACCACCTTCCTTCCTAAGAGTCCCGTGGAGTCCGCAGGGCGAGGCGGTGCCGGCGGCCGCTGGGACTTGGAGTCCGGCGGGACCGGGCCCGCCCGGGAAGTGGCTCCAGGCTGAGTCCGGCTCTCGCTGTGGCTCCGAGTCTCTGCTTGTTCTGTGCGCACACACTTCGCTTTCCCACCCTGCTCCCCCTGAATTGTTCTCACCTCCTCTGGGAAGTCCTGGATTTCCGCAGCCCAGGGCTATTCCCCTCTTTTTCTCCCGCTGCACCTGCGCATGCGCCGGCTCCTTCCACAAAGTTGGAGGGAGCTCCGCGAACGCACGGGGTTTAAAATCCACGCCCTGGTCACGCGGTTCTGGGTCGCCCTGGACACAGGGCCTGTGCCCAGAACGTCCCTTCCTCCAGATGTCACTTCATCATCTGGCGGTTGGGCAGTGTGGGTGGGGTGTCCGCGGTCGAGGGAAGTCCAACCAACCCTTTTTTAAAACATGCCTTGGCCTTGGCCCTGGCTGGCATGGCTCAGTGGATTGAGTGCGGGCCTGCGAACCGTAAGGGTCCCGGGTTGGATTCCCAGTCTCAGGCACATTCCTGGGTTGCCTGCCCGGCCCCCAGTAGGAGGCGCGCGAGAGGCAAACAGATTGTTGTTTTCTTCTCCATCTCTGAAAATAAATAACATCTTTTAAAAAATGCTTTGATATTGAAAACAATCTTTGCTAGTTTTTGAGGTTGCGATGGTAACAAATAGCTGTTGAAAAAAAGATTCAGCCTGCAGAGATTTATAAAGGAAAAACGATGTTGTCCTCCAGTCCCTTTCCCTGGAATTGACGGTTGTGGGTTGTTTTCCAGGGCCCTTTCCTGAACATTGGTACATGTGTGCCTTGACAGTGGGATCATGTTGAGTGAGGAGGGACCCAGCTTTCTCATTTATGAGCATTGTGGAGTGGGCATCTCTCCCTGCCCATGGCGGGCCTTGGCTATTTGAGTTGAGTTGAGCCTCTCAGGAGTCTGCTGCAGTGCAAGGAGTCAGCTGTTGCTGACCCTGCACCTGGCCCATGCTGGCTGTCCAGCCTGTCCCCACCTCACTCTTCCTACTGCCCCTCAGACTGCATCCTTCACTCGCCCATGCCCTTCCCCGGAACCCAGCCTCTGCTAGTTTCCGCCAGCACCTCTGCTTGGCTGCATTTCACTGAGACACTGTCCCCAGGAGCAGGCCCTCTGCCTTGGCCCAGTCCAGCTTGAGCTCCTGAAAGCTTCTCTGCAGGGTAGGCTCACTCTCCTTTTATCTGGATTCCTAGTGCTAGGCCTCCTCATGAGGGCACAAATGGGGGTGGGGGACGTCCCCTGCCAGGTTGCCAGCTAGCCAGGTTTGAGGATAGTTTCCCCCACAGCAGGTGGCCATGCATGGTGTGGGTGGGAGGAGGGGCATGGGTGGTCCTTGGCCCTAAATGGGTGGGCATGCATCCCAGGAGGACGGTCTGTGTGACCTTAATCAGGGCAAGGGAGTCCAGCTTCCAAGGTCTCACCATGGCAGCTGACCCACCACCTCTGGGTCAGGAAGACCTTGTGAGCATCAAGACGGAGGAGGACGAGGTTGGCTGCCCCATGGCATCCTGAATCCCTGTCCAATCCTCAGCCCCCAGTGCTCTTCCCTGGGCTCAGTATGCACCCCCAAGAGTGCTTCCGCTACAAGGAGGCCACGGGACCTCTTGAGGCCCCGACCAGCTTATGTGAGCTGTGCCGCCAGCGGCTGCGGCCTGAGTCGCACTCCAAGGAGCACACGCTGGAGCTGCCGGTGCTGGAGCAGCTCCTGGGTGTGCTGCCCCCCTGAAACCTGGGTCTGGGTAGGGGCCCAGTGCCCCACAGCGGTAAGGAAGCCATGGCACTGGTGGAGGACCTTGCTCAGATGTGGGAGAACGGTAAGCCCAGGGGCCTGGGGCAGGTCAGCAGGTCTGGGGGTGGGAGACCATTGAAGGGACACAACCCACAGCCCCGGGTTCTGACTGCCTGCCGCCCAGGCCCTCAGTGTTCTCATCCCTGGGAAGGGGACTCAGAAGCTGCAACATGCTTGGAGCTTTTTTTAACCTCTGAGCCTCCCAGCTTGAGGCTGGCATGACATTTCACCTTCTGAGGATGCACTGGGCTGCCTTTCTTTTCTTCTCCTTCCTCACAAGGTCCCTCAGTATGTGCCATGTGCTGGGTCTTGTGGGTCCAGCATGTAGGAGACAGGGAAGATCCCTGCCCCACTGGCACCCAACCTGGGTGGAGAGTTGGACAAGGAAACCACCAGCCACAGTTAGGGTGTCTTTCTTTCCCTGGAGGGGGTGTCAGCAAGAGGAGGTGGCGCAGAGGGCGGCCTGGCCAGGGGGTGGTTTGCAGTTCCTGCCATGTGGCATCTTCACCTGGACTCCACATGACAGCCATGAAACAGTCAGGGGAGACTGTCGGTCATAGCACCCTTCACGCTGGCATTTGTGCGCTCACGTACTCTGCACACCTGTGCTGTGCTCCGTACCTGCCTGCCCCTCTGTATCAAGAAGTGAAAACGAAAAACAAAAGCTTTTTTGGTGTAATTTATAGATGAAAAAAACCATACAGTTTGTGGGGTTACTAGACAATATTCGCAAAGTCATACAGCCAAACCACTGTCATAATTTAATCACCCCAAAGAAACGCCATGACCTGAGCACTCGCTCTGCATTCTTCTTCCTTTTAATGTCCTGGGAACCACTAGTCTGCTTTGTGTCTGTGGGTTTGATTATTCAGGGCATTTCATTGAATGGAATCTTACATTATGCTTTGTATGACCGATTTCATTGAGGGCAGTGAATCCTCACTGTCTTTGAGTGGTTCCGTGACTTTAAGCCAAGGGATGTGTAATGAAACCAGTTTTACCACTGTCCAATCGATGTAAACAAGATTTAACATCATCAGTGTTACAGTGAAGCAACGTTGAACAAAACAACATCATTCGAGGACCTGCTGTATAATGTTTTCAGTGATCGTCCATGTGTAGCTTGTTAGTACCTCACTAATTTTTATGGCTAAATAACATTCTTTTGTGTGGATATACCACATTATGTTTAATCAATTATCCATTAGTGGATGCTTGAGTTGTTTGCAGCTTTTTGGCGTTATGAGTAGTGGTGCTGTGAACAGACATCTAGACGATTTTTTATAGACAAACATTTTCGTATTTCTTGGCTAGGTACCTAGTGGTGGAATTGTTGGGTCAAATAGTAACTGTGACCTTTTGCAGAGCTGGTAAGACACCACTTGTTTTAACAGGGAATTTAATGTAAGGAATTGAACCCAGGTATAAAAAAGAACAGCGAGAACCCTAAGGAGGCGTGGTGGTAGGAAATGCAGGGAGCTGTGTCCACTCCCAGGGTCGTGGAAACAAAGGCATGAGGTTCGAATGATGACATTATAAACTGGAAGGAGGTGCTGGAACCCAGACGCCTGGGGTAGGGCCGCTGCTGGGGTCTCCGAGGGCCCATGATCTAACCAGTTGGAAAAGCCACAAACTGGGTGCAGCTCCTGCTGAGGAAACCCGTGGTGACGCAGGGCTGGTTTTCTAGACATGACTGTGAGGTGCAGGTGGAACTCCTGGATGCATGTCCGTGGCCCTTGTGGGTGTTTGGTGTAGTGCTGGGCTGTTTTCAAACCCATTGCCAGCATCCCAAGGTGGGCCCTCTCTTGAGTTAATAGCCAGCATTTGCCCCTTCCATAGGGGTCTGTCCCCGGCCCCAGCGTCCAGTTTCCACTGAGTGGATTCGCAGGCGACACTGTAATGAGAGATTTTGCATCATGCCATTGTGGATGTTGGACCTGCTGGTCACTGAAGGGATTCAGGCCTGGCACTCGGGATCCTGTGGGGCCTGCGTGGTTATGTTCACTCAGCCTTGAAGTGACATGGTCTCAGGTTCACCACAATTCACATTTATGTGACTACTCCTGCCTTTGCCCTGCGCCCTTACCTGGCCTCGGCCTCCACATGGGCCCTGGCCTCCTGTAGTGGTCTTGGAGACGAGTGCTGTCAGGGGATTCAGAAGGCAGGTGTCCTGAACTCTTCCTTGGCTGTCTCTGTTGCGGGGAGTTCCGGGCTTCCCAAGCTCACCCTTAGCCTCACCGATTCACTAGAAAGAGCCACAGACTTCAGCGGGGCTGCTCTACCCATGGCTACAGTGCATTACAGCGAAAGGAGACAGAGTAAAGTCAGCGCTGGTCAGGGTGCACAGTCTCAGGGATGTCAGGCCTGAGCTTCCAGGTGTCCTTTCCCAAGGGACAGTGCTTAACTGTCCCAGCAGTGGTGTGTGACAACACATGCAGGGATTGTCAACCAGGGAGCCTTGCCCGGGCTGTGGTGTCCAGGGTTTTTATTGGGGTCAGTCACATAGGCACGGAGCACGACTAACCTTATTCAGCCTCAGCTTTCCCGGAGGTCCACCGGATGCAGTGTGTCCCGAGTTCACTGTCATAGTCACATGGTGTGGCCCAAGGACTTAGGTGAACAGGCAGAATATTCCAAGGCTTAGCGGTGACCTGACCTTTGTTTGGAGTGTGGGGTCCAGGCACCCGGGGCCCACTTGGTTGACCCTTTCACTGTGCACTCTTGGCGTTTTGGCGACTTGGGTCTCAGGGCCTGGGTTTTACTTCTGAGATACGTCTGTGTCTGCGGATCAGAGTGGGTGGCAGGCCTGTGTCTTGCCCAGCCCCAGCTGGGGCAAAGAACACCTAGGGGCGCTGTCTGCATGTTGACTGCCTGAGTGTTTGGCCTGAGTGCCCAACCCCCATGTCCTTCGGGTGGGCTGGACACTAACACGCCCCTCTTCCTCAGCACTGGCCCAGCCCCTTCCAAGGACCAGCAGCCTGGAGACACGGCAGAGCCGACGAAGGCCGTCGCGGATGGAGCTCAGGGGAGCTGTGAGTGAGTCCTGCAGAGTCAGGGATGCCATGTCCTGTTGCCCAGCCTCCCCTCCCACAGGCTTGGCCCGGCAGCCTGCCCTGCAGCCTTCCCAGCTCACATGCTGTGTAGAAGAGTAGGACCTCTTGTCCCAGGTCTCAGGACTCCAGGGCCCAAACCCAAACGCACAGGAGTGAGGCTGGGGCCCAGGTGGGGTTGCCTGGTCTCCCCTGCTTCTGGCTGGGGACAGACGGCGTTGCCGTGAACTCCAGGTTTTTATTATTGGAGCCCAAATGACAATGTAAAATGCCATTGTTTATGCCCAGAGGACCATCTGTGGGCGGCACTGACCACGCAGCCTCAGCAGGGGACAGGGGTGCGCTGCTGCGTTGAGGGAGCCGTGTCCACGTCTTCTCCGTCTCGCCTTCTCTCAGCTCCATGCATCCCCACCCGACCGCAGCAGTCTCCTCCTCCCCGAGTCACTGTACAAAAGCAAGTTTTCTTTTATTAATTTAGTTGTAGTTTCTGTTGCACAGAAATAGAAAGAAATACACCGTTTGTCTCCCATTTCATATTATAAAGTAATTCAAACCTTAGCCAAAATATATCAAATTCAAGGCCCTCACCTGCCTGCCCCTCTGGTGACGGCACCACTAACCTAATGTGTCGTTCTTCCTATCCTCCGTGCAGACGTACAGTGCACACGTACGTGAGTGAACATGGCCACATAGATGTCTCCCAGGAAAGCCCAGGAGTTCTGTGCGCCCCAACGGCCTCCTTGTCTCCAGCTGGAGCCTTTCCTGGGACTCACGCAGCTCCACTGTCTCCTCAGTGGCTCTTCAGGAGGCATCTTCCCGGCCCCACTGCAGCATGTGGGCCACTGTCTCTCATCCAGAGCCCGCAGCCCCGCCCCACCCTGGATGCCGGCCCTCTTTACCTCCCCTACCTTTGGGCCCGCCTGTCCTCTGCAGCATCCAGCTTCTGGGTGTCCCTGGGGCCCCTGCTTTGGTGCCGAGCCCTGGGAAGTTTGTTTCACCTTCAGCTCCCACGGTAGCCCTGTATGGTTGTTCCTTTTGTCCAGGGAAGGGAGCCCAGGTGGGGCACTGCCAGCACTCTCCTCCCGTTCCCATCACGGTTTCCTTGATGCAGGAGCCTCACGGGTCTTGAGCACCATGCAGCCTCCCCAGGGATGGCTCTCTTTGTGAGACAGGGACCAAAGCTCACCTGTTACAGAGCACCTTTGTGTGTGTGGGCCTGGTGGGTAACCCATGGGCTTCCCCAGGAGCACACACAGGGAGGAGGACAGATTAAGGATCTTGGCCGGGGGTCGCCTGCCTGATGAGTGGGGAGGAGGATTGCACCCTAGCTGTCCTCTTCCTGACTGCTAGTCCTGGGGCTTCCTAAGACACTGCAAGACCTGGGATCCCATACGATGCCCAGGTGCGCCTAAGCCGGCTCAGCAGGTGTCCTATGTGAGTCACTGGCGTGCCAGCAACTCCTGGGGAACAGCCAGGGCTGCTTTACTTGTAACACTGACTCAGACCAAGAGGGCGAAGCCTAGCTCACACAGGTTCTGTTCCTGGCAGAAGCAAGGTGGAAGGGCACTGGGGAGGTGGGTCTCCTTAGCTGCCTCTGGGCCCCGAGCTAGGAGGGAGACGCGCCCCTAGTAGTCCGCCTGGGTCATTTTACCACGTGTGTGAAATGCCTCCTGCAAAAAGCAGCGCAACACAAAACAAAAAGCATGACATTCTTCACCACGTTGTTCAAATTCTTGGCAAGCTCAGGTCCACGAAAATGTGCTTCCTGTAACTACACAGCCTGTTCCCCTCCTTTTTCTGTCTGCCAGGAAGCGCAGACATCTGTTCTGTGCACAGAGGCAGTTGGGTCCTGAGCCCAGCCTGAGGGTGAGGCATGTCTGTGGCCTACTCACCCAACGGCTTCTGATGTCAACTCGTGTATGGATCCACCCTGGATCTTTCAGGAGGCCGGTGACAGGTGACTAGGGATGTAGGGCATCTTTAGGAAGTGCTGATGTGTTCTCCTGAGGGTGACGGAGCCAGAATTCATCTAGTAGGAGGTGAGCTCTGGGTCAGTGTTGTCCTGTGCCTCCTACCTGAAGGGACAGACTCGTCAGGAGTCTCTCTCAGGTTTTACCCAAGCTTGTGGGCCCTTCACACCAGTGAATGTTGTTTTCCCTGTTACTGAGGGTCAGGGCCCCGGCATCGGCGGCACTGAAATCAGTGGACTGAGGTTGGGAACCCAAGTACTTTTTTGCCGTGTCTGGAGAGAAGGGTGCAGAGGGAGCCCTCCTGTCCCGCCTCTTGAGCCTGAAGGGGCCTCGGAGAGCCGTCCAGTGCGCAGGCACCGCGCGGGCCGCAAGGCCATCTTCTGCAGGTGAAGCTGGAGGTACGTTGGGGCGCTTCGTGGCTGGAGAGAAGCTCTGCAGGATGGGGGTGGGGGCGGGGGCGCTGGGGCTGTCTTCGTCCACCGTGGCCACCATTCCTGACAACAAGGACAAGATCCTAGCGAGTTCCCAGGCGGCCACCAGGCTGACGCAGCCTCTGATGGAGAACATGGAGCGGCTACTGAGCGCGTGGATCAAGGACCAGAACGGGCGCCACATGCCCGTCAGCTTGGTGCTCATCCAAGAGATGGCTCGCACAGCCTGTTCCGGGACCTCCAGCGGGGTCAGGGCCAGGGAGCTGAGGCGGAGACCTTTGGGGCCAGCTGCGGTTGGTTGGCCCCCTTCAAGGCGTGCCTCGGCCTGTACAGTCTGGGGGCAGGTGGAGGAGGAGGCGGGCAGCATCAAAGTTCCAGGAGGGCGGCTACACGGCTGGCAGGTGTTCAAGGTGAATGAGATCAGGCTTTCCTGGAAGCAACCTCGTGACAGGACGTGCCTGCCCATGGAGGTCAAGTCAGCCCCCGGGTTCAAAGCTGCCCAAGATCTTCTGACGCTGCTGCTGGGTGGCAACGTGGCCGGTGACCTCAAGTTGAAGCAGCTGCTGGTGTGACCCTCGGAGAAGCCGCGCGCGCTCAAGGGTCTCTCCAAGCCTAACCTGCCCGTGCTGTGGTGCTCGCACAAGAAGGCTTGGGTGACCGTGAGTCTCTTCCAGGAGTGGTTCATGCGCTTCTTCTGTCCGGCTGTGGAGAGGTACTGCCTCCCGCACAAGGCACTGCTCATCTTAGGGCGCCCGACCACCCCGAGAGCCTGGACGACCTCTCAGACCACACGTGTGTGTGGAGTATCTGCCCAAGAACACCACATCCCTCATCCAGCCCACGAACTAGGACGTTGTCGCCACCTTTAAGGCCTGCTACTTGCGGAGGGTCTTCCGCCTGCTGACTGCGCAGGCAGGGGGTGTGCACGAGCGGTCAGCGGTCCTGGACCTCTGGAGGGGATACAGTGCCCCGGACACCGTGTCCAATATCTTGGAGTCCTTGGAGGACGTCTCGCCCGCCACGATTAACCGGGGGTGGCTGCAACTGTGGCCTCAGTGCGTCCAGCGCCCTGTCAGTGGCGCACAGCTGGAAACCCTCCCCCAGATAGTGCGGGACGTCGTGGCGCTTGCGCACAGCGCTGGGTTCGCGGCAGGGGAGGAGGCAGAAGTGGAGCAGCTGCTGCAGAGCTATGGGACAGACCACGGTGAGCTGATGGCGCTGGAGCAGGAGCTGCTGCCGCCTAGGCGAGGACGGCTCTCCCACCACCTGGCCGGCTCACCGCCAGGCGCCCAGCCAAGGCCCTGGCACACTTTGATGATGCCTTTAAGATCGCCAGTGACAATGACCCAAACCTGGACCGTGGCCTGAGTCTGATGGGGCACCGACAACATGATCAACTGCTACCGTGAGCTCATCAAGGAGAAGAGGAGGCCCAAGCAGTGGAGTGAGGGGGCCTGTGCATCTTGGCCCTGCAGGATTGTGGGGGAGCAGTGTACTGTCTCCATCTTTCACATGGGAAGTGCACTGGTTGGAATGTTTCCCTTTTATTGTATTTCCCAAATGTTCTTTTTTAATCGGTGAATTATTATTTCAAGCGAACTTCTCAATTATATGGTTTTGAAAGCCTTAATGAATCCTCAAGTGTGATTTTTGTTGCATCCTGGGTCCTTTGGACCACCGGGAACCTGATATCCTAGCAGAAGCCCACGAGAAAGCCAGGCTCACTATGAACCCCACCCCCACAGGTGTTCCTGGCAGCTGTGCCCACTGCACTGAACTGTCTCTGTGTTCAGAGGTCAGGCTCTTGGAGCTGGTTGGACATCAAGTCAGATGAGGGTCTCTGCTTGTCTTCTGGTCCTCTCACCCTTCAGCTGTGCTTCAGGCCCTGCATAGAGTAAGGACTGACCCCTGAGGAGCCACAAAGTGACTCAGGGGCCCAGGAAGTGGGCTGGGGTGGGAGGGGTGCCTGGTCACAC